>VYZW01010252.1:45267-150410 GCA_013401315.1 Balaeniceps rex
GGAACTTTAGCATGTTGCATGATCAGTGTGCCCCAGCCAGGGCATGCAATAGAGAGGGTGCCATCAGCAATGGGCTATTGTTTTGGCATATTGAGAAAGGAGGAGATTGTGACCCAAGAAGCTGAGTCATAGCAGTATTGTAGACAGTGAGAGTCTGTTATGGAAAATTCCAGGGCTAAGTTATTGGAGCAAAAGTGGAAGGAAATACTGTCTGGTTTCTGAACAGTTTTGTTGTCTTCCCCGTTATTATGAATTACTTATTGTTTGAAATTTATGTTTGTAGAAGACATCGTTTTCAGAACAGCAGAAGCAACCCAGCTCCCCCCTCAGGTCCTGGCTGAGGAAGTGATCTGCCTAGATAGTACCAGCAGTGGCAGTGAAGATGATGCTAAAGGAAAAAATAGTATTAAAGATGGTAAGTGACCAATTGCCTCTCCCTGGTCTTCTCACAATATGCTGTTTATTTAGCCACAAGTCTCCTGTTTTCATCTAGTCAGATGCTCCAGTAGCGAATCACTACAGATTTTTGTAGGCCTGTTGGTTTCCAAATATATGGCTAGTTCTGGCCTTTGAATTCTACACTGACATTTATGACCTGACCTATCGGGCACTCTTGCAAACTTGTTTTTATTTCTGCTTTATAAATGCACTTAATTTTGCTCAGAGCTCTGCTGAAGAATGCTTACATGAGATGTGACATCATCTGCTGTGTATAAAAGAAGCATCTAGGTATTCAGATCTGCAACTGAAAGCGGGTTTTGTGTCCCTTGTCCCAAATGGATCTAACCCAACTCCTTTATACTACTCCAGTAGAGTACTTGCCTGATTTCCTTGGTGGTCCTTAGGCATTGTATCAACAGATAAAATGCATGTCTGGGTTTGGGAATTAAGACGACACATGGAGGAGAACGTAAAACACTTACAGAAACTGTCTCATGTTCTGTTTGGATCAGCCCAAATTAATGTTCTCTGAAACATGGGGAAACTCATGCTTTTATATGTTGGCCTGATGTGTGCCTGTATTGTACCTGCTTGTTCAGAATAGGTCATTAGCCCAGTGTGGAATTGCAAAAGGTGATAGCCTTATTTTCAAGATATGAGGTTTTTTCCATGCATGATAAACCCTGATGTCAAGTTAACCTTTGCCCTTATTCTCTCCTGTTTTGGTTACTTTACAGAAGTGATTGAGCTGAGTTCAGGAGAGGATGATGCCCTCCAAATTGTGGACAGCAGTGACTCTGGCAATGAAGGGGAGGAGGATGGCAGTGAAGAGAGCAGTGGCTCCCATGTGAATGATGCCTTAAATCAGTCAGATGCTCTGGGGCAAGTCATTGTCAACATCAATCATCCACCAAATGAGGAGGACATTTTCCTGGCTCCCCAGCTTGCACACGCAGTAAAACCCCATCAGGTGGGCTTTATTAGCCTTGAAAATGCAATGAATTCAGGCAAGCCTGCCTTGTAATCTCAGCAGAACTTCTTTGGTGTGATTTGTGACCAGTCTGGTTGTGGTGGTGGCTGTTGTGGACAGTCAAATGATAAGGACAAGTTAAAGGAAGGTCAGGGCTATGTATAACTTTGGCTATTGTTATCATATGATAACCAGAGTATTTAGCTCTTACTTCAAGATCCCCTACTCCTCTTCAGTGACAAGAGATGAGAATGTACTGCTTGTTTCTGGCTGTACTTGTAACAAAATTCCTTCAGCTCTCAAAGGCAAAATATTCTATAACAACTAGAGTTCACTGTGATGCCCAAGAAGTTTTTTACCTGTGTGTCCTGGTGATGAACAGTGTGGTGATGTCTGGCACAGACAGGAATGTTTTCATTTGTGTATTTAGATGAACATTTTAAAAATAAAATTATATTTATAAACAAACTAATCAACCCCAATTCAGATTCTCTGGCTACAAATGAATTTTGATTTATTGTTATATTCTCAGAAAGTTTTATGAGTATCTAAAAATACTGACTTTCTGAGTCTTCCCTAGATTAGAATACTGTAGTGAACTTGAAACATCCCCTTTATATTTTCATGGTTTATGCAATACTAATGTGCTTGCCACTCTGTAAATACATACCCATCTTGTTGTTTTCTCGCACCATTCTAATACATTTTCTACTTTTCTGTCTAGATTGGTGGGATCCGATTCCTGTATGACAACTTGGTTGAGTCCTTGGAGAGATTTAAAACCAGCAGTGGGTTTGGGTGTATTTTAGCACATAGCATGGGCCTGGGCAAGACCATACAAGTCATCTCTTTCTTGGATGTACTTTTTCGGCACACAGAGGCAAAGACTGTTCTTGCCATTGTACCTGTAAGTAGCTCATGTGAAGGGCTGGCTGAGGGGCTTCCTTGCACTACTTCTTTCTTTGCGTAGAGGAGATTGATTAGTGTCCTGTCTCACATCAAGCTCTATCATACCCTTGCTGCTCTTCTCCCTCTTTCATTCCCTGTGTCCCTGAGTTTGCATGCTGTGGTCTGCTCCTTCTGTCTGGGCCCAGCTGGGTGTCATTCCCTATTCTCATTTCTGCTCTTCCTGAGCAGAATCCTGAGTGACTCAGTTGGGTTTTTAATCCTTCTATGGCTAACTTTTTCAGGTGAATACGCTCCAAAACTGGCTAGCAGAATTCAACATGTGGCTCCCAGCACCTGAAAACCTTCCTGCTGATTATAACTCCAAAGAGGTCCAGCCACGCACCTTCAAAGTCCACATCCTGAATGATGAACACAAGTAGGTGCCAGTAAAAGCCCTTTTGAGCTCTTGGACTGCGTCTTATGGAACTGTTATCAAAATTGCCGTTGCAGAGTTTAGTTTGGGCTAATTCTGTGCCCTCAACTCCCAGATCTTTCCCACTCTGCATTTGTTGTGGATGCTATCTTGAGAGGAGGATTTTGGTACCTGGGAGACATTTAGTGTCTCTTTGATTCAGTATTTATATCTTGTACTTCCTTCTCACACTGCTGATGCACCTGCTTGTTCTTCCATATATGCTGAGATCAGGAACCCAGTTCCAGAGACAGAGTTATGTCTGCAGAGAGGAGCAGAGGTACTATGTTTTGTTTCTGGTGGTACACTGCTAGTCCTGTCAGAGTCCTGGGACTCATAAGGCATGTGCCCCCTATACCACATGTCTCTTGTATTTTAAATGCTGTTTTTCTTTTTCTCCTGAGATTTTTCATGTGCTTAGGGACTCCTCTACCCGACACTGTGACTTTCTGTGAATTGTGTTGTCCTTGAGGGATTCTGACAAATTATACAGAGCCTCCTTGTCCAGAAGGGAGAGATCAGTGATTGCAGTTACAGCCTGGTGTGGAGTGTATTCTTGGCTCATGGATCTCTGCTTCTTTCTGGGTTATTTGTCTTGCATGGATCAGGACAGCGTAGTGATCCTAGGGAACTCTTAGTTCATCGGCTATGTTCATACACTTATCTTCACCTTCTGGGTGGAATGTACTTTGAATCTGCTGATGCTACTCCAGTCATATGTTTACTATTGGATGGGATCTGGTGTGCTCTGGGAGGATTGAGTGAGGACAGTGTCTTGATCTGAACCAATTCTGAGCAGGCTAGCAAGGAAGGAATAATTGAGGGATGCTAGCATTGGAAGAGACAACAGCAAGGGATAAACGACTAGATGATTACAACCACGAACATTAGCAACTCATTCTGAAAATGGTTTTTGCAGAGGCAGTCTCCTCAAACAGCTCTTTAAAAAGGATTTTTCAAGTTTGATATGCCTTTGTACGTGACAAACTTCTACAGCTCAGTTCCTGTAAGGATTTGTCATTCTCAGCCCTGCTACCCGTGACACATAAAAGGCTTTTTTCTTTTCCTCTGTACTGGATTGTCTCCTAAAGAAACTTCATTGTATTCCTCTGTCTGGTTCGTTGCAAGAAAGTGCTTTAATTGAGCGGGTCTTTTTTCTCAGCAGACTCCAATCCAGTGGTTCAAACTGAAACTGGAGAGAAAGCTTACAGTTTATTTCATTTGTTTGTTTTGCAGGACAACAGCTGCACGTGCAAAGGTGGTGAACGACTGGGTGATAGAGGGTGGTGTGCTGCTGATGGGATATGAGATGTACCGTCTCCTTTCACTGAAGAAGTCCTTTGCCACTGGCAGGAAGAAGAAAACAAAGAAACAAGCTGGCCCTGTCATTATTGACTTGGATGAGGAAGACCGGCAGCAAGAGCTTCTGAAAGGTGGGAGGCCAGTCCTCGAGAGAGAGTATGATCCTGTTGTCCAGCTGGCTATCAACCCTGGCAGCACAGGGAAACAACCTATAACTTGCCTTTAGCATCCCTGACATGATCAAACTTTGCTGGGCAGGATTGTGTCTTTGGAGACAGAAGGTTGTTGAGCTTTGGTTGAGTCTTTCATTTCTTGCAATAGCTGCAAGTAAGCATGGAAGTCAGTACACCGAACTTGAGGATTTGTCTGTGTGAGATTTACCAGTCTGATCTGATGCAAGACACCGAACTTGATGCAATGCAGGTCATTGAGCAGAAATCAACGGACAGTCATGTCTGGTCATTACCACATTATGCTAAATCAGAGCTAGTGCCTAGTCACATTTTACTTCCTGAATCAGCCACCCCTGAATACTGCTTTTTTTGCCTTTCAGAACTACCCCTCTTTTTCTTTTGTGAAGTTAGTGACCATTTAAAACCAGAACTTTGTCTTATTCATCTCTAACTAACTCTTAATGTTCCTTGTCCTCAGGGATTGAGAAAGCTTTGTCTCGCCCTGGCCCAGATGTGGTTATTTGTGATGAGGGACACCGGATAAAGAACTGCCATGCCAGCACTTCGCAGGCCCTGAAGAACATCCGCTCCCGCCGGCGGGTGGTGCTGACTGGCTACCCACTCCAGAACAACCTCATTGAGTATTGGTGCATGGTAGACTTTGTCCGACCTGACTTTCTAGGCTCACGGCAGGAATTCAGCAACATGTTTGAGCGCCCTATCCTGAATGGGCAGTGTATTGACAGCACCCCTCAAGATGTCCGTCTCATGAGGTATCGCAGTCATGTCCTGCATAGCCTGCTGGAAGGCTTTGTGCAGCGGTGAGTCCACAAGGGGTTTTTAATGGTGTAGTCCATGCAAACAGCTCCTTCATCCCAAATTAGCATGCTTGTTTGCTGAGTTTATGCAGTACAGTTAATCATGCTGCCTTTATAGAATCATAGAATCATTTAGGTTGGAAAAGACGCTTAAGATCATTGAGTCCAACCATTAACCTAGCACTACTAAGTCCACTGCTAAACCATGTCCTTAAGTGGTCTACACGTCTTTTAAATACCTCCAGGGATGGTGACTCAACCACTTCCCTGGGCAGCCTGTTCCAATGCTTGATAACCCTTTTGGTGAAGAAATTTTTCCTGATATCCAGTCTAAACTTCCCCTGGCACAACTTGAGGCCATTTCCTCTCATCCTATCACTTGTTACTTGGGAAAAGAGACTGACACCCACCTCACTACAACCTTCTTTCAGGTAGTTGTGGAGAACAATAGGGTCTCCTCTCAGCCTTCTTTTCTCCAGACTCAACAACCCCAGTTCCCCCAGTTGCTCCTCATAGAACTTGTTCTCTAGACCCTTCACCAGCTTCATTGCCCTTCTTTGGACACGTTCCCAACACCTCAATGTCTGTCTTGTAGTGAGGGGCCCAAAACTGAACACAGTACTTGAGGTGCAGCCTCACCAGTGCCGAGTACAGGGGGATGATCACTTCCCTGGTCCTGCTGGCCGCACTATTTCTGATACAAGCCAGGATGCTCTTGGCCTTCTCAGCCACCTAGGCACACTGCCGGCTCATATCCAGCTGGCTGTCGACCAACACCCCCAGGTCCTTTTCCACCAGGAAGCTTTCCAGCCACTCTTCCCCAACCCTATAGCATTGCAGCGGGTTGTTATGATCCAAGTGCAGCACCCAGCACTTAGCCTTGTTGAACCTCATATGCTTGGCCTTGGCCCATCGATCCAGATTCTTTGGCTTGAGTTTTAAACAGGTACCTTACCTGTCTTTGTGGAAGGATCTTAAGCATACAGAGAAAAACACAGAGCTGCTTAGGTTAGCAGCTCCATATTTCTCTCAGAACCTCTGTCTTGTTCAGTCTGTCAACTGCAAAGTGGTCCTTATCGCTCTGTTTTGCCTTGGGGGTAGAAGTAAAGTTGGTTTGCTTTGGTACCACGGACTCTGATAATGGAGAACAACACCTCTAATTTCACCAGAGTGACCTAAGGTTTATTCTGATGTCTTAATACTTAATTTGGATGTGCACTTTCTGACATCCCCTACCCAAGGATCTGAAAGTGCTTCATGAATCCTCAGTTATGAAAAGTGACAGTGTCTCCACCACTCTGGAAACAAATCAGCTTTGTTTCTCAGATGAGGGTTCTAAGATGCTGGACCAGTGATTTGGATGGAGTATTTTAGTCATTGGCAGAGCTAAAAAGAGACCTTAGGTCTTATTTCTGGTTTTTGACTGCCGTGGAAAACAGGACTTTCCATCACCCTCATAACACCGTGACCTGTGCTAGAAGATTGTAACATTTGAGATCTCTGTAATTATGCTTACAGTTGGTATTTGGCTGCAGGGAGGGTATCTCAGAAGTGTCATGCATTAGAGAAGCATGCAACTAGAGGTCTTTCTCCCTGCAGCCAGGTGGGCAAGAAGTCAAAATCTTACCCTACAGGCAGCCACCGAGAGATCAGATTGGGAAATTCCCTTTCCTCTGTTTATCTCTCTTTCTTATTTCCTCCACAGGCGAGGCCACAATGTGCTGAAGGTTCAGCTCCCATCTAAGGAAGAACACGTCATTTTGGTACGTCTTTCAAAGATCCAGCGGGCCCTATATACGGAGTTCATGAACCGGTTCCGAGATGCAGGCAACAGTGGCTGGCTGGGACTGAACCCACTCAAAGCTTTCTGTGTCTGTTGTAAGGTAGGTTTTGGCAGGAGCTGCAAAGAAATATTTTAGTATGTAAGGGAAAGGCAGGAATATGAGTGAAAAAAAACACGAGATAAAAGTGTGGTTGGCCAGGCACATCATCTCTCCCCAGAGTGCCCTGCAATGGCCCAACAGAGTTGTTATCCCCACTTCCAGAACTGGGGTGCAAGGATGTTAAATGTCTTGTTCAAATTTGTACAAGAGACCTGCATCCATCAGCTGAACTGGTACTGGCTGATACCTTAACCATTTATCTGCTGCAATGCAAACAAGCAGCTTCCTCTGTGTTTGTGCTGTGTGGGGTGCATAGTGGCCTTCTGTTTTGTTCTCAAGGAAAGAATTCAGCAGTTTTAAAGTCAGGAGAGCCTTGGTTAAGATGGTTTATACCTTGTGTCATGGCAGACTTATGTTTTCTGTTTTCACTACCTTAATGCAGTCGGACTGGCTTTCTCTGCAGTGCCTTACAGTTCCATGTGGGGATGGTGGTGAGGTGATCAAAGTATTAATTCTTCCCTTTGAATAGTTGTGGGGGCTTTCAGGCCACAATCATTGGCAGGCAGCAGGCCAGCACAGGCCTAACCACTTTCTTTTCTTACTCCTTCAGATCTGGAACCATCCAGATGTGTTGTATGAAGCTCTGCAAAAGGAGAATCTGGCAAACGAGCAGGATTTGGATGTGGATGACCTTGGCACAGCAAGTACTAATTCCCGCTGCCAGCCTCAGGGAATTAAAGTCAAAACAGAGAGTAATGCTTTGGCATCACCAGTTGGAGAAGCTACCAATAGCAAGTTCCTCCAGAGTGTTGGCTTCAACCCCTTTCAGGAGAGAGCAAATCAGGTCGTTACTTATGAGTGGGTGAGTACCACTGCTGGAAAACTTTTCATTTGGAGAGCTATGATAAATGTAGACTAGATACTCTGAAAGACTGTACCTCTTTTTGTTAGGGCAGTTTTCTGAACTAGACCAAATTAAAAACTCTTCTGTTTAAGAGTTTGGGATTTCTCATCCATTTTCTCTGCCACAGAGCATCTTGACAAGCATGGCACTGGGTAGGGATTTTGGGACTCTCGTGAGGCTGGAGTGCAGGCAACGCTCTTTTATACCATTGTTTTCATCTGACCAAAAAGGCTGTGGACTCTGTTATTCTAAAGAAGGTGTTAGGGTGAAGTTTAATCTAGATAAGATGGTGATAAATCTAATTGGGCTAGAGGAGAGGTCTTGAGATAGAGTAGAGAGTCATGAGAGGTTAAGAGGATGCTCATTCACCCATACTCCAAGAAGTTTGTTATTTGGAGCTTCTGGAATGGGAGGTAGCAGCAGTAGTTGGGAGTAACGTTGTCACCTGGACCTGGCTGGATGTATATAACCTCTCTGTAATGACTTTTTTCTCTCAACTTGAGACAGGATTGTTGAACTAAACAGGGAATGAGCAACTCATTCTGTAATAGTCTCAACTCAGTCTGTAATAGTCTCCCATTTCTCGGTAGGCCAAAGACATCTTGTGTGATTACCAGACGGGAGTCTTGGAGAACTCACCCAAGATGGTGTTACTGTTCCACTTAATTGAGGAAAGTGTGACGCTTGGAGACAAGATCTTGGTCTTCAGGTAAGCAAAGTATCAACAGCTGATCCTACAGTCACTAAATGCTGGAGTAGTTGAACCCCTCTGATACTAGGAGGTTGTTACATGGGGTGAGTGGTGTGGCAGTTCCCCTTTTCTCCTTTGTTGTATTGGATCCTGGTTTTCCTCCATGGATTTTATACTTCTGCCACTATCAAGTTTACTAGTGAGAGGTGTGCTGCCACAAACAGGGTTTGACAACTGTCAATGCTGTCATGGTTGGGGAAGAGTTCTGATACTTTTGCTGCTGTGGGGACTTTCTCCTGAACAGAGATCTTGGTTTTGCAGCCAGAGCTTGTCCACATTATCTGTCATTGAAGAGTTTTTGGCAAAGAGACCAATGCCGAGTCATCCAGGCTCAGATGGAGGAGTTCACAACTGGGTCCGAAACATCAGCTATTACAGTGAGTGCAGCCAATCCTCCTCTCTTTTGGTGTGACACTGTTTGATCCTCTGTGACAGACTAATTCCTGAAAGTCACCCACCATCTTCTTGTAGTTGTACCTGGGTATGAAAATGCTCTTCTGAAGCATTCTTCTTCTGAATTCTCTTTCAGATTGTTCTTACTTTAGTTGCCTGGGAAGACAGTGCCCGTTTGATAGCAACTAACCAATAATTTCTAAATCCTCTTTTTGACATCTGAGGTGTTAGACATCTTTAACATCTCACTTACACACTAGTGCTTTTTTAAGTTGTAAAAGATACTTTTTGCTTCCTGTTTGGCTATTTTCTAGATCTTGCTTCCCAAACCAGAATCACTGTGGAATGCTTTCACTAGCTCGGAGCTGTGAATTCCTCCTCTCCTCTTCCCCAGCTCTAAATCTTGTTCTGGCATGGGTTGTTGCTTTGTGTGGCTACTTTACAGGCAAGGACTGAGAGGAGCGGTGGATATGGTGTTCCTGATTTTTGCAGAGCTGCCAGAAGCAAGCTGCTGCTCAGGAACAGAGACATGATACCCCCCTGCACTCCTTTAGACCATTACTCTCTGTGCTCAGATCCAGTCTATGGGGTTTTGCCAAAGGCTTTCACAATTTTGCTTTGTCTTGGTTCCTTGAGCTTCCAGCATACGTGAGGCCTTTGTGCCTGCTGCTCTTCCTTGCTGTCTGTCTTGCCTAATATGGAGCCTTAATGGGCTAGGTGTGTTGTAGAACTCCCAGTCTTGGCCTTGCGAAGCTTGAGTAATGTTTTGCTTGATCTTTCAGTTGAACAAATCCCAACCTGGCTGGCTGCATTGCACCTGCCTGGCTGGGCAAATTAGAGGTACAGAGTTGTCCAGTTGAGGTCCTGGAGTGCATGACTTGAGAAAGACCTAGCATTGGTTGGGAACCAGTGCCAAAGCTCAGTGTTTCGGAAGTGGTTTTGTTCTGATGGGATTCCCCCAAACACACAGAACTTTTCAATGTGTCCTTGATTTCCTTCTCAGGACTGGATGGCAGCACCTCTGCCTCGGAAAGGGAACGACTGATTAACCAGTTCAATGATCCCAGCAACACCTCTGTTTGGCTCTTCCTTTTGTCCACACGGTAAGTTGGCTGGAGCAGAAAGGCACTATGGAGGGCTCACTCTGATGCTCTATATGCATATGAGTTTTCAGTTCTTAACTTCCTTCGTAACGTGCTCTCAAGACTCTATGGGCTGATAGTGCCATCTGCTTCTGAATTCCCTAGGGGCATAGAATTTTAGCCTTAGTCCTCTGCAACAACTTAACAACAGCTTTGGAAACCAAACGTGGGTTTGAAGTTGGCTGTATGAGTGGAGGGAACGTTCCATAGACACCTCATGTACTCTTGGCTGTGATGGCTGTCCTGCCTAGAAGCTTTGAAAATTAACCAAGGCAGCAATTTGAAATTTGCCTTTAATTTCCAGTGCTGGGTGTTTGGGTGTCAACCTCATTGGAGCAAACAGAGTGGTGGTGTTTGACGCTTCTTGGAACCCATGCCATGACGCCCAGGCCGTGTGTCGAGTGTACCGCTACGGGCAGAAGAAGCCATGCCACATTTACAGATTGGTTTCTGATTACACCCTTGAGAAGAAGATTTATGACCGTCAGATCTCCAAGCAGGGCATGTCAGGTAAGTGTGGATGGACATGGCACTCCACCCTTGGCTTTCACTCCTTTTAGCTCCTTTAAGTCCTGTTTCTGTGGTTTTCATAACTCCTTTTTTTAAGGTTGAAAACCAGACAGCCAAAGAAGTGACAGAGACACTATCCTAGGGCTATGTTTGATGTTTATGAGTTGGCAGTGACATGAGACCCCATTAGAAATTCATGGCAGAGCAGTAGAGGTTGTAGAGCCAGCATCCTGCAGCAGGGTTGTACTACCAGTCCAATGCAGTGACATTTACCTTCCCTGCTACACTCCTGGCTGCTACAAGAGACTGGAGACTTGGGGGTGGTCATCGTGTTTCCCCCTGTGCCTTGGCATTACTTGTCTTAAACTGGGCGTTACTTATTAAATAGCTCTGTACCTCCATTTCTCCAGCAATAAGAGAGGGAAAATAACGAAATTAAAATATGTATTGATACCTTTGACTGATAGTACTTACTTAGGAGCCAAGAATAATTCATTTGTTCCAGTTCTGACCTGCCCTTGTACCAAAAGTATCTTTTGTGCTGGCTTTGCCAGCTGTTGAGCTGCTCTTGTAGAGCATGAGGGTTGTGGTGACCCAAAAAGAGTTCTGCTGCCTGTGTCCTTTGTCTTGAAACCCAACTCCAGAGGCAACAGCCCAGCATGATCAGCCCAGTATGCTGTTTTGCACTTGAGGTGGAGTCCCCTGGCAGTTGGCCTGGCTCCCGAGAGAGTCCTGGATATAGATGTTTTCTCCATGTGCTCCCATTTGCCCTGTGTGCAGGAAGGAATGTCCAAGGAAAACTTTCATGCTCTTGTGAGGGAGGGACCATGGCTGCTTTTCTGAGCTTTCCACTCAACAGAGTTTTGTAAATTTCAGCACCTAGTTATTAACTTGAGCCTTTTTGGTGGGATTTGTGGGAGGGCATGTACTGATGTGGCTGCAGTTCTGTCTCAGGGCTTGTAAGTTTTCAGCCTTGCGATGTGAGATGGGACACCATCTGTAATTAGCTTCATGTTCTTGCATGCCAGGAGCTCAGTGACCTGCACTACATTGCTGTGCAGTCTGGAGCACAAGGCATTTGTCAGCCTGACTTGGTCAAACAGGCTCATCTCTGAACATGGCTGATGACTTTTCTCCCTGCTCTGACATTTACAGAAGGCTTCCGAGAATGATGCAGATTGCAAGGAGGGGGCTCTATTAGGACAGGAGTATAGGGAGGGCAGCAGTACCCATCTCTTCCCTTCTCTGCCGACTTCGTTCCCTCTCTTTTCCAGATCGGGTGGTGGATGATCTGAATCCAGTGCTGAATTTCACCCGACGGGAGGTGGAGAACCTGCTGCATTTTGTGGAAGAGGAATCCGACCCTGCTCAGCTCTCCCTCAATCCAAGCAAGATGAAGGAGTCTGTTCTACAATTAGCCTGTCTCAAGTATCCTCACCTCATCACCAAGGTAAGACTAACCTGCTTCCTTGCTGGCATAGCAGTGCACAGGCAGGAGGAGGTCTGGACGAGTCTGGCTGTGTGATGGGGACATGGTGGCAAGAAGGACACATCTGTGTGCTGGTGGGAATAGGTAAAAATCCTCTAGAGAGGGCTTTAAGAGCCCTGCCCTTCCCTGCAATATCTTCTACACATTTAGAGCCACGTCTGTCCTGGATAGGTTTGGGGGCAGGTTGTAGGGCACCCCTTTCTTCAACTTGGTGCCGTGCCAGGAATGTAGCAGTGGCATATCCTAGCTTGCTGCCAGCTCTCTTCCTGGGGTGGCTTTAAAACAAAGCTGGGATAGCCAGCATTTGCCTGTGTTGTGATGACTGGTAAGGTGGTGCTGCAGAGTGGGCCTGTGGCCGGGTGCCATGGGGCTCTGGTGGCTGTGTGACAGCTCGGCAGGTTCTGTGCTTGCACTCTTAGCCTTTGGCTTGTGGGTTTTGCTGTGTGCTCATGGTAAGCGATGGCCTTGGCTGGACATGGTGAGCGATGGCTTTAACTGACTGTCACTCTTCAAGCTGAGCCTTGGTCACATCCACAGTGTTGCCCCACATATGCTTCACCATGACCAGCTCTGCCTCCCAACTCCCCTCTTCCCTGCTCCAGCCTGGGATGGAGATAGTGCTGATGCAGGGACGGTGTGGCTGCCATTTGGGGCATGTTGGTTCCCTCTTGTGGTGTGTTGGTGTCAAAGCCTCAGTGCTGTGGGGTTGCAGGAGCCTTTTCAGCATGAGTCACTGCTGATCGACCGGAAGGAGCACAAGCTGACCAAGGCAGAGAAGAAAGCAGCCAAGAAGAGCTATGAGGAGGAAAAGCGAGCATCCGTCCCCTACACCCGGCCGTCCTACGCACAGTATTATCCAGCCAGTGACCAGAGTCTGACGAGCATCCCTGCCTTTAGCCAGAGAAACTGGTGAGTACCTGTTGCTTTCCCTTCTTCCTATGCTGTAGACATGGAATGAGGGGGTAGAGGATGCTTAGCCCTGTCAGTGGGGGCACTGCACTTTCCTCCCTCCTCTCTCCCTAGGCGACCAGCCCTCAAGGGTGAGGACAAGCCGGTGGCAAGTGTCCGCCCAGTTCAATCTACCCCCATTCCTATGATGCCCCGGCATGTCCCCATGGGCAGTGCAGGATCAACCTCAAGTTGCAGCCCCTCTGTCAACTTCCCTATCAACTATCTACAGCGAGCCGGTGTCTTTGTGCAGAAGATTGTCACCACCACAGGTGAGTTGCTGATGTTCACAGTGAGTTCAGTTGTGATGCCCATAGTGAATTGAGGAGCAGGGTGAGTTGTTGATGCCCACATGGGCTGTGGGCAAACGGGCATCAGAGCCACTGATAGTGCCTCTCTGCCTTTGAGTGGTTCCCTTGTACCTGGAGGACTTTCCCTGCAGGTGTGCAAGGCGCATGTGCCTGGTGGGTTGTTGGGAATGAAGTCCCTGTGAGAGGGCCTGCAATACTGTCGCCAGTTGTCCTTTTTGGGATAGGGGAGATGCTGTGCCAGAGCTGTGTGGCTTTTGCTTCCTCATAGCCTCTGCTGCCTTCCTATGCTGCTCAGAAATAAACCCAGGGCTTACTTCTAGCACAGCGCATAGGAGAGACAACTGCACTGCAAGCAAAGGGGTTTGGTGGTGCACCTACTGTATCTGGCATGTAATTTCACCGACACTGTTCTGTTTCTTCTGCCACTGCCAGATATTGTGATTCCGGGTACAAATACATCCACTGATGTACAGGCAAGAATCAGTGCTGGCGAGAGCATCCACATCATCCGAGGGACAAAAGGTAAGTCTCTCTGTCTTGGTAAGACTTGTGGATAGGGTCCTAGCCAATGCTAATTAGCAAAGAAAAGGATGGAAAAGCGTGTATCGGTCCCTTGAGAGGAAAAGAAACAAGGGGAGGAGATCTGGACTCTGCAGTGGCTCTGTTGCAGCCCATGCTTTGAGGGTGCTGTTGTAGCTGATGCTTCAGGGCTATTGCCTCTGAGAGGAGCTGTTGAACTTTGTGACTGGGTGTCTCATTGTCACAACACCCACTGCATGCACTGGGGCAGCTGAATGCTTCCTGGTGCTCCCAGAGCAAACTTAGTCCCAAGCATGAAGTTCCACATTTCCCAGTGGCAGCACATTGAGGTGGGGGTGAGCTCCAACCCAGGAAAGCTGAAGGGGTGGAAATGAATGAGGAAGGGAGCAGAAGCCCCCCAGTGATCTCCCTGCGTGATCCGTGGGCTGGCCTTATGCAGCACTGCTGTCCTATTTCTGCCTGGGCAGCCTCACGGGCTCACGGAAACTGTGAATGAAGTTGTTCTGCCTCTATTCCAGGGACGTATATCCGGACCAGCGATGGGCGGATTTTTGCTATCCGGACCACTGGGAAGCCAAAGGGCAATGAAGACCGTCGGACAGCTGCCTCAGGTAGGGGCTTGTGAGTGCTGTGTGAGGCTTGCTCATGTGCTTTCCTACCCAAGCGTCTGGGGCGGTGTTCCCTGGCTGCCTTCCATCGTGCTTGTGTTCAGAGCCAACCCCACAATCTTCCCATGATATCCTCACTTTCCTTTCCACTGTTGCTTCTTGGTCCCCAGGTTTTTCTCCAAGGTTGTCTTTCTCACCTGCTCCATCTCCTTGTTTCCAGGCTCCCAGAGCTCTTCACTGGAGTCCACAAGCAATGGCAGACACAGTGCCTCATCACCGCAGCTCCCCAGCACAGAGGAGCTCACTCGGCCCATATCCCCTGACAGCCCCGAGATCATCAGCGAGCTGCAGCAGTATGCGGAGGCAGCGGCTGCCCGGGAGTCCCGGCACAGCTCTCCCAGCACCAATGCAGCGCAAGGCCACCCTGCTCGTACGGACAATGCGCCTGGCTTAGCAGCCCGAGGAGCCGAGCAGCGCGTGGGGATTCACTGCATGGCTCCCTCTGTGTCTTCAGCCCTGCCGGCCACCAGCCAGCACGTTGATGCCCACTCGGTGTTGGACTTACGGGGCAACAAGCGCAAGTCAACCTCGCCATCAGCTCCGGAGGAGCAAGCGCGTAGGCAGCAGAAGAAGCGCCAGTTGCCATCGTCCGTGCAGCCGTACGAACACGGGTACCCCGTCTCTGGTGGGTTCGCCATGCCTCCTGTCTCTTTAAACCACAACCTAACCCATCCATTTGCCTCCCAGCCAGGAAACTCCTTGTACATGGGCACTGGCTCCTCTTATTACCAGCTGTCCAATTTACTCCCAGACCCTCATCTGGTGTTCCCTGTGACTACTGACCCTCTGCTGACAGCCGGCACCGCCAGCTCTTCTGCTGCTACCTCAGCCACCGCCAGCGTCCCCTCATTCATGCTAAACCCTTCTCTGACGGGGGTGCTGCCCAATTACTCGCTTCCCTTCACTCAGTCACTCCTGCCCGAGCCCAGGATGTTTGCTCCTTTCCCAGCCCCCGTCTTGCCTAGCAGCCTTCCCAGGAGCATGGCATCTGCCTACCCTGGCTACATGTCCCCTCACTCGGGCTACCCGGCCGGGGGCCTCCTTCGGTCCCAGGTGCCTCAGTTTGAACCCCAGGAGGTCCCAGAGGTGGGATGCAGCTCTAATGATGAGGACAAAGACGACGATGTTATAGAGATCACAGGGAAATAATGGGCCCAGCTCCTGCTTGGTCTCAGCTCTGCCAGGAGGCAAAAATTGCAGGACCTTTTTGGGAGTCAGGATTTCCCCTCTGGGCCACGGCAGTGGGTGGAGAAGGATGCGAAGGGTGTGGCGTGGGGGTTGTTTTGTTCTTTTCATTTTGTTTTCTTGTTTTTTAGCTGTCAAGGATCTGAATTGTATTAGGGGCTGGGAGATGGGAGGGGGATAGAGTGGACCTGCGAGGGCTGGGGGAGCAAGAGCCAGGGGAGGAGGGAAGCAGCAATGCAAACCATAGGAGTGCCTCCCTCCCACGCTCTGTCTGTCTGTCTGTCTCTGTTCTCTGTCTTGTCTGGAAGGAGGAGGCTTGGTAGTGCAAGTCACTGCCCTTCTCAGGCCTGGAGGCATGGGCTTGACCACTGGCAGGGCCGAGCTCCCTCTCACATGAACTGCCTTATCTGTGAACTTCTCTCACTCCGGGAGGCGTGGGCAAGGGGGTGATTCCAGCAGAGGTTGGGGACAAAGCGTTTTTACTATGGAGGGAGCAGGGGGGGACTTCTACGTCGTGTATGTTGGGGCGGGGAGGGGGGATTGATGTTTTAAAAAAAAAAAAAAAAAAAAAACAAACCCACAAACAATTTGTCATCCTCTTCAAATTCACATGAAACTAGTGTGAGGGCTCCAGGCAGGCTCCTGCTGCAGCGAGGAGTGCAGGGCTCTGGTGGGGGGCTCCCCCGGGCCCTTCTGGAGGGTCCCATCCAAGGTAGGTTGGTCCTGTGGTTCTGATGCCAGCTCTGTGTGCCAGATGAGTGGAGCAATCCCAAATGTCTTGGTGGCCATCGGAGGGGAAGCCTGGCGACTTCCCCAGCTCTGTGGCCCTGCCAGACTGTGTGAAGGCCACATCTCGCCCCGCCGTGGCCCGCCAGATGCAGGGGTAGGTGGGCTCGCTGCTGCTTCTCCACTGCACCAGGCAGTGGAGAAGGTAAGGTTGGGAAGGGACACTGGACCCAGTGCTGGTTGCTATTGAATCTGTGATTGGAGCAAATTGCCCCTGCACAGGATCTCTACATTAATTTATTTCATGAAGGCGTAATATTTATTGTTTGGGGGACTCCTTCTTTCTACTTTTAAATTAATTTCCATATTAAAAAAAATAAAATGCTGGCCTCCATCATGCAGTGGTTGCTTGTTGGGTTGTCTGTGTGGGGAGAAGCAGCCAACTGACCAAAGCATAGCCTAGAAGCAGGGCCAGCTGCGGAGACTGCCGGTAGCTGACCTGTGTTGTGTTGGCTGGATATGCCCCATCAGGGGATCGTGCCAGAGCAGGGAGGAGCTGCTCTGGGTGTTCTGCTGCAGCCAGAGGGAGGATGGAGCCCTCTTGTCATGTTGGGACAGGGGGAGGAGCATGTGTGGAAGCCTCCTGTGCTCATTCCCAGTGAGGAGGAGGGCTGTGGGGCATGCAAAGTTGGGAAGGCAGAGCTCCTGCTGGGGAAGCGCCTTTCCCCACGCAGGGAGTGGCACTCAGGCCAGCCCTGCTCTGAGGGTGGCTCTAGCCCCGACAGCAAGCACGCTGGCTGCTTGCTTTGGTGCCAGGGCTCCTAAGGAGAGGCTGGGGTACCCAAGTGCAGCTGGACTAGGTGTGTGTGACTCTGTGTGTGAACGTGTTAGGATAGAGACTTGAAATCTGGGAACCTCCGTGTCACATCTGGATGTCACCAGGCAGATGATGTGCTCGCCTGTGTGGGATGTCCCTGGAGCGTGGCCAGGATCTTGGAGCAGTGGTAGCTTGTAGGGGACTTCTCGGGCCATGGAAGCTGCAGTCGCTGGTGTTTGCTGGGACCAACTGGGTGTAGGAAAAGGCAGGATGTCCTGACATCCTCCATCAAAGGGGTGCTGGAAGATGGGACCTCCCTTCCTGAGAGAGAGAGAGAGAGGGGTGTGTGTGTACGTGTGTGTTACAAAAACATAATAAAAAAATGTTATGGGGCTTTCCTAGTGTCTTTCTCTGTTTAATGGGCATTGTCTGTCAAACATAACCACACCATTCATAGAAGCCTTAGATCAACAGTTTAGCTATGCAAATTATTTTAATTATTTTTTTAAAAAAACAAACATTAAAATAGTGCTTTCTTCTTTAACATATCCTAGGAGTTGAAAACCGAGGGGTTCTGAGCAAACTGCTGGACAACTTGTCTTTGGATGCACCATGGAAATAAAAATCAAACCCCCACAAAAGTAACAAAGCAAATTAACTGATGGTGTTCATGCAAGTTTCTCCAAAGACTTGACAGTGCTGCGTCTGTGAGTCATGCCCTCCTGTGCTCTGTGTGTCCACCTCATGCACAACCCTGTGACACTGATTGTATGACGAGCTTGCCTAGATGTCCGTTGCATCCCTGTGAGGCTGTCAGTTTTCCGGTGGATTTGGGGAATGGACCTAGGCAAGGGCTTTCCTTGTCGAGAGTAGCAAGTGTTGAGACCTGCGGGTGCATGGGGGAGGCTGGAGCGTGAGCAGACCCTGACCAGAGCCCTGCCACAGCCCCAGTCCTCGCTGGTGGTGGTCAGGGTAGTGGGGTTCATCTGAGGGCTGCTCCAGAGTCATCTCTGAATGGGGCTTTTCTGTGGCTCTGTGCTGGGACAAGGCATGAAGATTTGGCTGGGGGCAATCAGCACCGCGGCTCTGGATGCGGTCAGTACCTGTGACTGTACATCATTTTCACTGCTCCTTGCCTCACCAGGAGAGCAACTGGGGCTTCCTGAGCAGGCCCTGGCACATCCCCATGGTGTCATCTAATGTCTTCCCGGGGTTCCCAGCATAGCCCAAGACCTGTGGCTGTAGGAGTTGGAGGCAGCCGGCGCTCGGTTGCCACAGGCCACACACTTTGTGCCACGGGCTGGCCGTTAACCTCCTGGCACCAGGGCGAGGTGCGAGGGCTCTCCCGGCTCCTGCGTGGCCATAGCGGCTTGGAGACCTCTTGCTGCCCTCCTGTGGTGCAGCTGCCCCTGGATGCGACCCACTGTGAGGGGCTTCCTCTTGCTGGCAAACATCCATGGGCTGGGCAGCTGTAGCACAGCGTCCCTGCTCGGCAAGTGCCCAAGTGGAGCCCCAGCCGCCCTCCCTGAGTGTGGCGGGACAGTACAGCACCTCTCTGCCCCACATACCAGCCCTGAGGACCCCCTTACCACGGGGCCAGGTTCCCTGGGCCCCATCTGAGCCTCGGCTGAGAGGTCACAGATATGACTGTGATGCCCTGACCACGGGGCTCTCCTGGGGACTGGCAGCAACTGGGCCTGCTCCGAGGCAGCCAGAGGCACCCGCTGTCCTGCGGCGCTGTGGGAAGGATTTCCTCCACCCCACAGAAGCTGCGAGGGTGTGCGGGTTATCCATGGGCTTTCCAAGTGGGGGGACCTCTCTGAGCCCTAAAACTCCTCTCCTGTGGGACTCCCTCTCCCCCTTGTCTGCCTTCCCCAGACTTTTCTCTTCAGCACGTGGTTCTGCTGCAGAGGGTCCCATCTTGGTTTTCCAGAGTCTGGAACAGGGGCTTTCCCTGCACAGGTTAAATTTTTCTTTTGCTGCTGAATTTCTGTCTCCAAATGACCGGACGGAAGCAGCTGCCAGTTGGCGGCACGGCTATGGGTGACACTGAGGACAGCAGCGCAGGACTCTTCACTGAGGTTTTTGGACACTAAGGTGGATTTCTGAGCACAGTCCGGAGGCTGGGGCATAGCCACAGGGGCCTCAGGTAGGCCAGCTGCCCTCTGCATTGGCACCCAGCCCTCAGCCCTTCCCTTAAGTGGGAGATTTCCACTCCTGGGGACAGTCGGGTGAAGGCTGGGTACTGCCTTCGGGCACGGGGAGGCTGTGGTTGCTGTGTGCCCTGGTCTCGGTGGCCTTGCACACCCACCAGTGCGGCTTTCAGGGCATCGTGGGGGGCTGTGGGGTGGGGCAACACAGCCCAGCCTGGCCCAAGGAAGGTCCACTGCATGTTTGCCCCTGAGAACACCTGGGAGGTTGGTGGGTGGACGCAGGTACTCACAGGAAGCAAATATTCGGGCGAGCAAAGGATGGGATTTCCCACAGGGCTTTGCTAGAAATGAAGTACATTTTGGCTTAATGATGTCAGCAAATGGCAGAATGCAAGAGAATTGCTGTTGGTTTGTGGATGGCTTCCAGGCCAAAAGGGACAAGTACAGCAAATACCTTCACTAGTGGTGTCTCTCGCCATTCTGGGATGAATTTTGTTAATCCAGTCTTGGAAGGCCCCAGGGGGAGGGCTGGGGCAGGGGGCAGAGGTTAAAAGGGGAACGTAGTCCAGCTAGATTACAGTGGGGATGATGGCTCCTTGCAACTCAAGTAGAGAAAGCGCTCCCTTCGAAGGGATGACGGTGCAAGTGAGGGAGAGCAACCTCTGCCACCTCCCGGACCACCACCACTGCCCATGGCTGCGCTGCTGCTTTGTGGCTCCCACCTTGGTGGCACCCGGCACGGAGCTGGAGTCTCTGGCAGATCCACAGGAGCCCAAAGGAATCCATCGCCGAGTCTCATTTTGGGTTTTCTGTTGTTTTGGGTTCTTTTTTTTTTTTTCCCCTCCCTTTTCTTTTTTACTACCACCTTAGTTTGTGGCCTGTCTTTTTGTGGTTGGAAAGAAGAGTATTGCTAGCAGGGTGGGTCGGTGAGTTGGCCCCACGCATGATCATGTGCTTCCCTCTTCTCTCTGTCGAACGGGATGTGCTCGCCTGATCTCCCAGAACAGAGACTTTGAACAATTTGTTGTTTATATGATGTATTTATTTTTACTTGTGTTTCATGTCATTTTTAAAAAAAAAATAAATTGTAAGTTGGTATAACTGCCTGTTGTTTCTCTCTCTTTTTTGGTAAAATAAATGTCAGAATTTTAAAAAGCAGTGTGGTTTGGAGTGGATTGGAGCTGGGCTGGGCATGGGCATCTCTGCAAACCCCAGGTGCCTGGCTGCCAGAGCTCGGGCTCAGCAAGCAGCCGTGCCCCACTGCCTCCAGTGGCATTTAGGCTCTGCTGGCACCTCCGCAGCCGCCCAGGCAAGCACCCCACCAGGGCACTGCGCTGCTGGGGCTACAGCAAGGAGCCTGCTGCCTCTGGAGGGGACAGTGGCGGGGTGCACGGGTGTCCATGGCAGGGCTGGACGCTGCCAGGTGTTAGGGAACCGTTCGTGAGAGCTGGCCATTTCCCTTCTCTGTCCTCTGTGCTTATTATTGCTGTTGCTAATGGTCATTAAGGGCCAGGGGAAAACAAGGAGAATAAATATTCTGCAGAGCGTAAATAGCTTTGAGTCTTGGAGAGCCGGTGCAGGCTGCATGTCCTCGCCCCTGTGCGCCCCATGGGGCGCATGGAGAGGCAGTGGGGACTGGCAGGGTTTGAGGTAGTAACAGCAAGGCATTTCTGCACGGGAAGCTGAGAGGTGTCTCGGAGCTGATGCCTGCGTGCGAGAAGGGCCCTGGAGAGACCGGGAATGGAGCTGCAGGCGGTCCTGGCTCTCTCTGCCCCCTCACAGGGGCTGGGGGTGCCTCCGCACCCGGCTGTTCTTGCTGTCCGGGGATGGGTGCTGCCACTTCTGGTGCCAGGCTTTCTGCTTCTGCCTTTCCTGGTGCCGCAGGGCATTGCAGTAGACATCCAGGCTGGTGCCCGGTGCACCCAGGGCCCGTGGGAAGCCCTTGTAGCCTGGGTGCAGGTCAATCCGGGGTCGGGGGCTCTGGTGGGTCCCTCCCAGCTCGGCCCCCTTGCTCCGTTTGTAAGGTGGCACCTCCGTGGCCTCGTGCTTGATGACGTGGAGACTGTATCGGGTGAGGGGCCGGGAGAAGGAGCGCTCCACAGCCTGGCACTCGTAGATGCCTGCATCCTCCCTCGCCAGCTGGCGGATCAGCAGCCCTTGCTCCAGCACTGAGAAGTGGCCATTGTTCCTAACCTGGGGCAAAGGCAGAGCACCGTGGGTCAGTCCTGGGGGACTGAGACACCCCTGCGCCTCGTTCCTGCCACCCTGTCCCCTGTACCTCGCTCAGGCCCATCTCCTCACTGTGCTGCACCAGCCACCGGACAGTTGTCTGTGGGGAGCGTGCCAGGCACTCAAGGAAGGTTGAGTTCTTCTCCACCCCAAAAACCAGCTTCTCCACAGCAGCGGTCCCTGCACAGGGGATGGGACAGGGGAACAGGCGAGTACCCTGCGTGGGAGCTGTGTAATGGGTGGGGAGGGAGGGCAGCACGGAGCATCCAGCACACAGAGCGCGGCACGGGGTCTGCAGCAGACGGTGCTGGTGCAGCTGGTGGGCACTGGTTTCCCAGCACCGTGCCGCCTGGCCGCCAGGCAGAGCTGGCCCCCAGGCAGAGCTGGCTGCCTGCACGGGGGCTCCTTGGAGGGGCTGGGGCTGGCGCTTACCCTCTGCGGTGTCCTGGCACTGGCTGAGTGGGTCAGACTTCAGCACGTCCTGGCAGCGGGCACGCCTGTGGGAGAGCAGAGAGGGCTTTGGGGTGGCACCCGCCCCAGGCTGTGGGACCCCTCTGTGGCAGAGCAGCCAGGAAGAAGAGGGACCAGGGAGGGCTGGGGGACTGGCCAGCAGGGTGGCAGTAGGGGTCTGGGCTGATAGGTAAAGCTTCCAGGGCTGGTGGCTTGTCCTTCCCTGCACTAAACACCATCCCTTTGCAGGGGGACAGCAGGGCTGGCCCGGGTGGACGCTCACCTCTTCTCGGTGAGCAGGTGTGGGGCGCAGGTCTTGCCGTCCCAGGTGCAGTAGGGGTCCCTGGCCAGGCAGCAGTCAGTGCAGGTTTTGCCATAGAGCTCGCAGCGGTACAGGGAGAGCTGGAGCAGCCCGTGGGTGCTGCTCACAAACAGGTCCTGCTGCTCAGGCAAGCAGAGCGGCGACAGTCAGTACCCACGGCTGGAGACCAGGCCTAGCTGGGGAACGGAGCTCCCTGCCCCGTGCTGGGGTGGGGGCATTGGGAGGCAGGGGGCGTGGGGGGCAGAGCCTGCCACCCCCTAGGCTGCCCTGGCAGGAGCCCATTCCCTAAAGACCTGAGGCCAAGGGACCCAGGCAGAGGGGCTGGGACTTGGGCCAGCTGCCCCCTGTGCCCTGTCCCTTGGCTGCTTTAGAAAGAAGCAGGAAGCAGGACTCACCCGCTTCGGTGATAACTTCATGTCCAGGATGGGAGAAGGCACCTGGAGGGGAAGGAGAGGGTGCTGCAGCCATGTTGGTCCTTCCTGGGTGCCCCAGCCTGCCAGTGAGACTGGCACCCCGGGGTGGCAGGGTGTGGGGGCCCTGGCCCAGCTCCCTGGGCCCAGCTCCTCCCACTCCACGCAAGCTGCCTGGGCTAGCCCTGCTTGGCATGGGCGGCCCAGGGAAGCCCTGCCTGGCAGCCATGCTTTCAAACCTGGGGTCAGCCCTCCCATTTTAGTTTGGGCTATGGTGTGCCTCCCCCATCCCCCTAGGGACTGGATAGGGAGCTGGGAGATGGCTTGGCTGCCATCCCCCTGGCCCCCCTCCATGCTAACAGCACCGCCTGCCAGTCAGGGCAGGTGGGAGCCACCAGCAGTGGGGCGAGGGACCTCCCTGATAGAGGCCAGTGACTTGCTGCAGGAGCCTGCAGGGAGGGAGCCATGGGGCAATGGGAGGCTGCGTGGTCCAGCCCTGGCCTGGACTCCCATACCTTAGTGACGCTGATCTCCTCCAGGCTGAGCACCTCAGTGCCATGGCTCACCCCACCGGCCAGCCCCACCTTCAGGACTTTACCTTCATCTGTGAACGCAGCGGGAGAAGGAGCTGTCAGGGCTGGGAGCCACCCGAGCCAGCAGGACTGGTGTGCCATGCAAGTGGCCATGTGCTGACAGCATCCCCAGAGCTGGGGTGAGTTCCCACCTGTGCCGAGGAAGAGCACGTCGTAGTGCCGGCTCTCTGTCTCCAGCCTGTGCACCAGCAGCCGCCGCAGCCGGTAAGGTACGTTGACCCTCACCAGGACGGGCTGGCGACCCTGTGGGTACACGGGCTCCCACATCAGCTGGTGGGTGCGCATGAAGCTGATCACCTCGTCGGGGAAGTCCTTGGTGGACTGCAGCAGGGGGTCATACGTCTCGCTGGGGCACTGCGTGGCAACATGGGGCCGTGTTAGGGCCAGGCCAGCCCATCCCACTCCCCCCCACCCTGCTCCCCAGCCCCTTACCGTGCCGGGACGGGGATAGGGGACACGACCCTTGTATTCTATCCAGCGGTAGTCAAATCCCTCCTTGTGAGCAAAAGGGCCGCTGAAGGCACCTCTCACGGCAGCCATGGAGTAGACACAGACAGCAGAGCCGCTGAAGACACCGCTGCAGGGGGACCACAGGGCTGTCAGTGTCCCTGCTGCTCCGTGGGGGACAGGCACATGCACACCCATGCCCCATACCCCACACTGTCCCCAGCCAGCCCCAGAGCTGCGCATGGCACCCAGGGGGTGACAGGAATCCCTTTGGCACAGCCAGTCCAGCCTGGGGACCACTGGCTGTGCCGATGCCAAACCTGGTGGTCTGGCAGTTGGGCTGGTGAACCAGCAGCAGGGAAAGCAGTGAAATGGCTGGTGGCCCTTCCTCTCCCAGCTGGGTGCTGGTCCTGCCCTTCTTCCCCCCAAGGGCTCCCTGGGGGGGCAGCACTGGTGAGGGGCTGGGGGCCTGGCCTGCCCCACGCAGGGGCCAGCCAGAGCCCCACTCACCTGGAGACTGTGAAGAGGCCGAAGATGAGGGGGTTCTGGGGGTCCCGGGTGCGCAGGAGGAAAACATCCTCTGCAAAGAGAGGGGTGGAGATGAGGCACCCAGAAGCTGGAGCATTGGTCCAGGGGATGCAGGCGGGCATCCTTGATGCCATGCCACCTCCCTGGGGAGTACTGGAAGGAGCAGCCATGGTGGAACAGCGTTGCTGCCAGCTGCCAAGCGGGCTGTGCACTCACCGAGCTGGTCAAAGTGGGTCTCGGTACCCTGGGGCCCGGGGATGGAGCACACCAGGCGGGCCTTGAGGAACGTGCTCCAGCGGTTGATGAGGCTGCGCTTCCCTCCGACGTCATTCTGCCGGGCACCAAGAGCCGGGCTCAGCCCAGCCTCTCCAAGCCTCCCCCACTGCCATGCACTCCTCGGTCCCCACAGCAGGACACCCCCAGCCCTGAGCCCTCTGCTCTGTGGTAGGGGTACAGTGACACCGTCATGTCCTGCTGTTAGCCCCTGCTTGGGATGCCCCTTGGCCCAGAGAAGGTAAAAGCCCAGCTGGTGGGACACCCAGCCACAGCATCCTGGCCTTTGGTGACTGACCTTGCAGACCCGGGCCACCCTGGCATGGATGTGCCGCCTCTCCCATTGCCCAGCCTCCACGGCCGTCTCGCGGAAGAAGATGTAGACCTTGTCGTCGTGCGGATTGTAGGTATCGGGGATGGCATAGGCACCGACAAACGCAGGCTCTGTGGGGGGAAGGAGCAGCACGACATGGCCCTGTGCCTTGATCCGACCCTGTTGTACTGCCCTTGGAAGCCCTTGGGAGCAGTGTGAGATGCTGAGGATACGCAGGGCGCCCCATGGAGACCCTGCTACCCAGAAGGCAGAGCCCCATTCCTGGTGCTCAGGCTGCAGAGTGTGTGCTGGAGCATGGGTCCCACCAGAGGCTTCATCAGTGCTTCCCGCCGGAGAGGAGAAGGGGGCCAGACCACTGAGTTCTGGACCCAGTGCTGGCCCCAGCCTCTCCCCAGCCGGCAGAAGAGCCCCCCGCACCCCACGGGTCCCCCCCACTCCTACCATGTAGCCAGTGGTCCTGGTTCTGCTCCGTCCGGATGTAACTCTGCTCGGCCCCGTGGACCCAGGTCCGGAAGAAGGCAGCGCTGCTGCCCATGAAGTCACTGGAGGTGCCTGAATACAGCTCCCCATCTGCAGGGTCAGAGGCGGGGGGGCACAGATGGGTTGGGGTGCCAGTGCTGGAGGCACCCTGGCAGGGCGCCCCTGTGTCCTCGGAGGCTCGGGGAGGGTGGAGGTGGCCCAGTCTGTCTGGGACCCTCCTCCAGACCCATGACACAGCATGACTTCTAGCTCCACACCTGCCCAGCCCTTCCACAGTGCCCATACGAGGCAGGCAGGCTGGTGAAACCACACACCCCCATGTGCATGCCATTCCATCTACACCCCACATTCGCAATTCTGTGCAGGAACTGCGAGGTGGGGTGAGCCGGGGCAGCACCGGGCTCTGCAGGATGGCTCCTCTCACGTGCACACACTCGGACACCAGCCCAGGACCGCAGCCACACACAGGGGTGCAGGCACCACTGCCATTGCCTCCCAGCACAGACCATTCCCAGCACTCCCACCTTCCAGCATCACCTCTGCTTCCTGCTCTCCCTTACCAACGAGGAGTCCCGTGAAGGGTTCATGGGGGCTGTATGGGCAACGTCCTCGCCCCGATTCCAAGGAGTGGGTCACCAACCGCATGGGGGGAGCCCTGGCACCCTGCCAGAGCCAAAGGAGAGATGTCAGCCCAGCTGGAAACGAGCTGGGCATGTGGAGATGAGTGGGAAGGAGGCCAGTGTGCTCGGCTCTGCAACAAGCGGGTCCCTCAAAGGGGCTGCGAGGACCCGGTCCCATCCCCGTGGGGCACCCTGGCACTGCCAAGCTGGGGCTGCTTCTTGCCACACACAGCAAGGACATGTAAGTGTCAGGGACTGCGCCAGGCTGGCTGGCCACCCTCCCCAGGCTCCAGGGCTCCCTCTGCCCCCCACTCGCTGGGGGTCTCTTGCCACCTTCTGCAATGGGGACATGGCTGGCCAGGGTGTCCCTCACCTTCCCCCTGGCTCCCAGCTGGATGAAGGCACAGACAGGCTGATAGGAGCCAGTCCCGCAGGCAAACACATGGCTCCTGTTGAAGGGCTGGAGGAGGCGGATGAAGTTGGCACACTCCGTCTGCTCGAGGGGAGATGTTTGTTAGTGGGCTGAGCCCAGGTCTGGGCATTCGTGCCCAGCCCTGTGGCGTGTCCACTTGGGATGCAGGAGCCCTGGCCAGATCCTCCCCTGGCTGAGCTTAACTCCGTCTGGTTCAACACCCTTGTCTCAGGCAGACCCCACGCTCCCTTTCAAGGTGATGTGGGTGTTTAATATCCATGCCAAACCACAAAAGGCCATGAGCTGGGGGCTGCCAGCCCTGCTTACCTCCACGTTCTTCCCCGCCAGCTGGCAATGCTCAACCTGCTCCTTGGAGGCTGGCCAGAAAATCTGCAACACAGAGACCCCACCGATGCAGCCCCTGCTTTCCTTGCCCTGCCTGGGTCAGCTGGCTCCCATGGGCACCGGTGGGAACGGGCTCAGCCAAAAGCCGTTTCCAGGCTCAGGCGCACGGTGAGGACATGGGGCTGCTCTGCAATGGGTCTGACACCCCCTTGGGTCCTCAGGGCCCGGCCAAGCTCGGCAAGCAGCTTGCCAAACAGGCTCAGAGTGAATCTGGCGTGGGGACAGAGCCTGGGTGGGCCACGGCACACCCAGTCAATGGGCAGTCTCTCCTGGATCCCGGCCCATGGGAACGCCAGGCTGCAGCGCCTTAACAGGCTTTCCTTTTGTTGGGCTTGAGCCACGCACCCCGCCAGCAGGATGTCTTGGGATGACATTAGTGGACTCGCTGCTGGAGTTGTTTTAGCTCTTGCAGCAGCAGCAGGGACTAGGTGTGATAGCAGGGCTCCAGGCACTGCCCTTCTACCTCGCCTGGGGTCCACCCAGGTCTCCTCTCCTGGCCAAGCCGCCCTGTCCCTCCCTGGCATCGACCTGTCCCCACGGGGCTCAACACCGCCAGGGATGGGTTGACCCCACTGATTGAGACATCCTGGTGTAAATGTGTCTCCAGTGACGTTGCACCAGCCCAACTGGGAGTACATTCATCTCCACGCCCCAGCACAGGAACGAGGAGCAGCTCCTGGGGAAGAAGGGGACAGCCTGGCCAGGGACACACTCACACCCTCCTCCCAGCACTGACCTTCTCAGGCTCTCTGCTGGGATGATCCAGGTGGAGCAGGAAGATGTGGTTTTTTGCTCCCACCATCAGCCAGGCCCTGTCTTCATCCACCAAGAGGGCTTGGAAATCCAGCCCGCCCCCTGAGGCCAGCAACAGGCGAGAGCTGTTGGATTTCAGCAGATCTGAGGAGTACAAGGTGGGAGAAAGAGAAACCCATCCATGAGCGACACAGCAAGCAGCCAGAGACCCTGTGCTCCCCCTCTCCAGGACAGCTCTGGCTACCCACCCCTGCCCCAAGGGAATGCAACTTCCCTGCCACTGCCTTAGCAGAAAAACACCACCCTTGGTGCCCCAAAGCTCCCCATGTAGCCTCCTCCCATGAGCCTACCTGGAGGAAACAGTGAGTCACCCCTACAAAGAGGAAAACTACCCTGACCTTGCTCTGGGCTGGGCTGGTTTGCAGGGCGCGGGGCAGGACAGCGGTCCAGCCCAAGGAGCCCAGGTTGCTCAGCTTCCAGCCTGCCTTTCAGAGGAGCTCTTGGAGCCCCAAAGCTTCTGCATCCCGAAACCATGGGGAGAGGGCTGAGAACACAGAAGACTCGCTTGCTGTAACTCCCAGCACATTTGGGCCCACCCTGGGCTTCAGGTCGAGAGAGTTTATATAAAAAAGATTTTGGCTATTTGCTGGGGCAAAGCATCCCTCCAAGGAAAGGCTGTATGGAAACACAGCCGCCACAGCTCAGCCTGGACACTTCTCTTCCCCGTCCGCCCCTGAGCCTTTCAGACTGTGAAGTGTCTGTTGGCTGCTGAGCTTTACCCCGGGCACCAGGACGGGCAGGCGGGTGGGTGCATCAGGATGGGCAGGCAGATGGGTGCACCGGGACAGACAGATGGATGGCTGGTGCCTGGCCCAAGGAGCTTCTAAGGGAAGTCCCCGGCTGTGTCCCGGGTGCTGCTCTGACCCTGCTTCTGCCACCCCACATTTTGCCCCCCCGCATCCTGAGACACGGCTTAAACCCAGCATTAGGCTGGCTCAGGAAAAGGGCTTTTAAGAGCACCCGTTTGGCACTGCTGGAGGGAAGAGCCACCTTGCCGAGGAGGAAGGTGTGCCATGGACCCCCCATGGACACAGCAGGGTGTCAGGAAAGCTGTTGTTCAGGCTGTATCCCCTCCTGTGCAGAAGCCCGGGGGCGGCTAGCATGGCCCCTCCGGCACAGTTGCAGGCATGCGGGTCTGAGAGAGGGACAATAAGCTCTTGTATCTTCATTAACCACTCCTGAAACAACATCCCCGTGGCCCGCATCTGCCCGTGATGTGCAGCGCCAGGTTTTGGGGCTGGCTGCCGGGATGAGCATCCCCCAGCATGGCAGGGGCGGCTGCTGCACCGGACACGGGATCGCAGCAGCTGCCGCCCCGGCGAGTGCCTGCTCTCAGGGATCAAGGCAGGGGGGACCGGCACCAAGGCAGGCCTTAGAGCTTCCAGAAATCATAATGCATTGCTTTCCTCTTCAAAAGTGGTGGGATCTGGCTAGGGATAGGGTGAAGGATGGCTATGCTGGTGAGGCTGCTCTTGGCTTTGGTGCTGTGCAGGGAAAGGTGCAAAAATAGGGCCATGGGAAGGGGAGATGGAGATGGGCTGCTGCTGGATAGGGACTGGAGGGAGGTGGAGTGTGGCTGAAAACCTGGGGTGGTCTGTAAGACCTGGTCTGAGAAATTACACAAAATCATGCGGATTGAAGCAGCGTGCCAGGAACAGAGGGAGGAAAGCTGTCAAGGGGAGCTGGTGCTGGCCGGTGGGGATGGGTGCATGGGGGAACGTGCGGCCCCAGATGCAGGTGGGGCGTACGTGGGCACTGGCACAGCTCCATTCAAAAGGGACCACCGGCTGCCCCAGGAGGTCGCGTCTCTCTTCCTTCCACCCCATTTCCAGGGCAGAGGGGAAGCGGGGCCAGTGCCCGCGAGCTGGAAATGTCACTGACGTCTGCTCGTCCCTGCGGGGGAAGGACCTGCTGGGCCACCGGCAGCAGGCGGGGGTCCCTGCCCGGATCCACGCCGGCACAGCCAGGCTCGCTCCCAGCTATTGTCTCCTTCTCCCCTTCCTCCGGGGTCAGAGCTCCAGTTACTGCAGGACACAAATCCCCCTCTGCCAGGAGCCGCGCTCAGCTGTGTCAGGGAGCTCCTGGCCCTCCTCCTGCTCCCACAAAAATTGTACACAGCCCCACTTCACTCCCCGCTATCCCTTGGGGTGTCCTCTGGGTGCCATGGATATGGGGCCAGATTTCCAAGCCATTTCCCACTGGCTGAATGGGATTAACAGCTGAATTCCTGTCCCTGCCTGCGGGCCATTGTCAGTGCTGGGTCCCCAGTGGACTGCTGTGCATTGCCCACCCTCCTGTGTCTGCCAGCGCTCCCAGGACCTGCCAGATCCGGGGGGAAATGTTGGTGCTGGGGAGTCAGGTTGGGGCAGGAGGGAAGGTCAAAGGTTTATCCAATACATGGGTGTCATTAAGCAGAGTGGGGCAAGGCTGGTCCCAGGGAATGTCACCCGCTGGTCACTCTCTGACCTGCCCCGGCCCCGTCTGAGGACAAGGTCAGGCAGGACGATGGAGGAGCCCTCCCTGCTGCTGTGATAGCATGTGGGAGGACTCAGGAAGGACTCACTGCCCTGCACTCGCACCAAGAGACCTCTGGCAGTGTCAATGACCATGAGGGTCTGAGCCTGACTATGGCGTGGTTCTGCTCCCTCACCAAGGGGACATCGCGTGCTGTGGATCCAGACCCCGTACGTAGGAAGCTGCTGTGCACAAACCAGCCTCTTCTTGCCCCCAGTCCAGCACAGGGCATTTGATCCAAGCTTGACCCTCGAGGCAGGGAACCAGGCGGTCTCTGCAGCAGCTGCGTGGTGGCTAAACCAATGTGTGAGCCCGGAGAAACATCCTCTCATCTCTCTTTGTGCTCATTATCTCCCAAAGCCACAGTGTTTTTCTTTATTGTCAGGACCACTGTAACCACCTTGTCCCATCCATCATCTCTGCCTGCCCCTCAGCCGCAGCAGCCTCGGTGCGGGGCGACCCTGGGCTTCCTGGGGTCAGAGCCCGGCTGTGCCGTGGGCCTGTCCTCTCCCCTTCCCCCAGCCACCAGACAGAGCAGATCATGGAGGAGATCCCTGAAGCCCAGGGGAAGCTTGGCGCTAAACTGGGCTCCAGCCCCTCACTGCCGCCGGCTGATAAGAGACGTGCCAGTGCAGCTTTCGGTACCGATAACCAGAGACCCACCAGCCTCCCGCGCTCCTGAGCATTTGCTCCATGGTGATGGCTTCTGGGTCATGCCCGGCTGGGCTGGCTGCAGATCAAAGGCTGGCAGAAGACCCATTTGCCAACTCCTAGCTGTGCCTGCCCTGGGTTATTACAGCAAGAGGAGCTGGGAGGCGTGCTGTGGTTTCGCTGCGTAGCTGCACAGCTGTATGGCCTCAGAAAACAGAGACTCAGCTCCGGGCAGCATCGGGGCTGACCCAGCCTGACCCAGCTTACCCGGAGGCTGCCTCCTGCATGGCCATGATTGCCGGCGTGCTATTATAAACCTCCTCCTCGCCTCCTCGGTAGGGTGGGAGCCACTACTGTTGTTCCTGGCCCTGTGCCCCATGCCCCATCCTTCCTTCACTCTCCCAGCCTTCGGTGCTGTCATTTCCTTCTCGCAAGCCTGCTTGCGTCTTCTCCCCCCGCCCCCAAGGACTCTGTCTGCCTCCCCCACGCTGGGATCTGAGGGCAAGGCTGATCCTGTAGACGGATGCTCAAAGGTCTCCTTTTATTTTTTTTTCTAGGGGTTTTTAAACCTAAACTTCTCAAGGCATTGTGTCCTTGAACCTACCCCGTGCTGTCCATGAGTCACATCCCCTGCCCATTGTTCACATTGTCCTTGAGCCCTCCTGATGCTGGGAGCTTCCTCTCCTGCCTCTGCCCAAGACTTGAGGGCTTTTGGCAAGTCTGGCCCCAGCACGGTGTGAGGCTTTGAAGTCAGCAGTCCCTCTGCGCTCCTGCTGCCCCAGCAGCCCTGCTCTGCCTCCTCCGGCTCCAAGGAAAGGCAGACCCTGCACCGTGTTTCCGAGCTGGGCTATCAGCAAGCACCATCTCCCCGCAGGGATATCCCGTATCCCTGGGAGATCCAGCCCTCTCCAGCCACAAGCTGGGGGCATCTTCCACATCGCCAGTGGCCACTGCCCGGAGAGCAGCTTCTCAGGGTGATGGAGCAGGCCAAGAGGATGGCCCCAGACCTTTGAGCGCGATGCCCATGGGAAAGCCGCGCTGCCACCTCACGGGTGTGGAGAAGGGCTGGTTGAGCCCTGCCAACTGCCATGTCCAGGGCAGCACCGGGGATGGGCTGAGCTGTCTGTCCTTCAAAGCAGCTTGCTCTTTTCCACATAGGAGAAGCTGAAAGCAGGTAAATTGGCCAAGTCCATGCTGCAGTCCATGGCAGGGTGACAAGCTGCCGGGCTAGCGGGGCTCTGCTCTAACTGCTCAGGTCATTCCCCTGGAGAGACCCTTTCCCTAGAGACTCTCCCCTTTTGCACTTCCCTGCTGGGGTGTGTACTGTGCTACCTGTCAGTCTGCTCCTGTTGCATCTTCAGATGACCAAGAAGAGGCCCCCTTTTTGCATCAGGCACAAGAAGAGCAAACTGTGCCTCCCCTGAAGAGCTCATAATCTAAACAGACAAGACAGACACAGGGGGAAGGGTAAAGTGCAGCAGGGAAATGATCTATACAACGGATCAGCCTCTCCTTGGAAGGAAAGGAGGGGTAAGGGCAGAAGGGCTGAGCTGGGGCAGGACTGTGCTGGTGGGAGGCAAAGAAAGGGGCCAGCAGCACTGCCTGGGGCTCACTGTCCCCGTTGCACTGCAAGCGTGAAGACCTGGGGCTGCCCAGTTCAGCTCCAGCCCACTGCAAGATGCAGAGTGAGTCTGAGCAGAAGGAGACATCCCTGCTGATCCTGGCATTGTGCTGAACCAGGGCAGGGTGTTCCCTGCTCAGCCCCCTTCTCTGATGCCAGCAGCAATGGTGCAGCATCCTCAGGGGCTGTGCTTGGGGCTGCAGCCATGAAACATCCCGAGGGCCCAACACGTGGAGATGCTGCAGCCACAACAGCAGGGCTACTGCCTGACTCCTCCGAGCCCTGGCCGCCCCCTTCGTTCCCTGCTTGCAGGACACTCTCCCAGCCCTCCCAAGCAAGGCACGGACCCCAAGGAAATCCTCCTGGGTGGCCCCCTTACCTTTGTAGGCGAGGCGAAGGCGCGGGGCGTGCTGCTTCCATGCCTTGCTGCTGCCCGGCTGCTGCAGGAGGAGGCAGAGGAGGAGCGCAGCGAGGGGCAGCCTGTGGCCGGGGGCAACATGCATCCTGGCACGCTGCAGCTGGGGAGGGGGCTGCTCACCCTCACAGCACCATGATCCAGCGCCGAGATGCCACCTCCGCCGTCAGCTGCAAGCAGAGAAGGGGGAAGGCTGCACCACAGTGGGCTGTGTGCAGGTCAGGACCTGCGTCCCACCAGCCCCTGGCTGGGGAGGGTGCTCAAGGGACCGCGAGTGATGGCCAGCAGCTCGGTTCAGCAGCTCAGCTCGTCCCCGAGAAGACGTCAGGCCAGCTGTCTGGCGGAGAAGAGCCACCAAGAGCAAGTGTCCAGCCACACGCACACCCACAGTGCTGCAAAATGAGCCGGGGCTGCTGTGCAGCCTGCTGCAGGGGGAGGTCACAGCCTCGGCAAGCTCAGCACGCCGGGCCAGGGCGGCGAGGCACGGGCTGGGGACCCTGCAGTGCCTGCCACAAGTGCCTCGTCAGTGTTTATCTCAGCAGAGCACCTGCAAGCTGCCAGGGGGCCAGGGCCCACCCCTCCCTGGGGAGCGCGGGTTTGGCTGGGGAGACAAGGCTTGTCGTGAAGAGCTTGCACAGCCCAAATTGGCTGGGCTGGGAGGGAAAGTGGAGGCCCAAGGAGGCAGTCGTCTCACTGGCTGGGCTGTCCTCGCAGCCTCAGCAGTCATCAATGGTTCTGGTAGGGAGAGGAGGATTTCCGAACATCTCCATTGCCATGAGCCATGCCTGTCCCAGCTGGGGCACCCTGCACCTCTGGGACCTGGCAGAGCAGCTGGAGCTCACAGGGCCATTTTGGGTACTGGGAAATGCGGCTGTGGCTGGGACACCCGCTCACCAGCTGCCCCTTCTGCCACCTGGGAGCTCCAACACATTTCATGTCCAGGGACTTCAGAAGACCAGCTATTACAGCCTGCCTATGGGAGGCATGCGGTGCGGTGCCAGCGTGCCCATGGGGTTAAATCTTGTCCCTCTTACTGAAGCAGGTATTAATGTTTTGGAGCGCTGTCCATAAATGCCACTTTCGCGACCCCTTCAGCATCAGCTGTGGCTGCCTGTGTACATGACACATCACTCTGGCCGGTAGCTCTGCAAATTGCCTGGTCACCACAGACCTCCAAGGCCACCAGCATCTGTTGGCTCCGGGAAGCTGCAGGCTGGAAGGATTCTCTTACATTTACACCCCCTCAGAGATGTACAGGGTTTCACAGCCTCGTCTGCCAGCTCCCACACCTCCCGTGGGGAGCGGGGCTGGCCTGGCAACTCTCAGCAATTAATTCAGGCAATTTAGATACTTCTTCCTGCTTATAAATGTCCCGGTCCCTAAATGGCAGCTCTGACTAACTCCCCCTCTTGCTGTGTATTAAGTTCCTTCAGTCTCATGGCTGAAAGATTCAAAATGAGCTTTTTGGCTCATTCCTGGCCAGAGGCTCTTGGCAGAAGGAGCAGGGGATTTCTGCCATCCTAGTGATGGGCTGTGTAGGAGGGATGGTGCAGCCAAGCCTCTCCAACTGCCTTGGTCTCTGCCTTCCACAAGAAGGAGCACTCAGCTCTGCTTCCGGAGGAGGTTTCGGGCCTGCGGAGGTTGGGGTTTCTCTCCCTCCCGGCAGACAGGGAGCAGGCAGCAGCCTGTGGCCAGGCTGGAGTGCAGCCCTTCAGCACAGCCCCTCTCCGGCCCATTCCCTGCCCTCGCTGCCTTGCTCTCGCTAGCACAACCTGCTGTGCTCTGGAGCCTTCCTCCATCCCAGGAGGCCTGGCACCACCGTGGGACCTGGATGTGACCTCGGGGTGGAGGCTGTGCTGTTCTTCTGTCTCTCTTTGCTTTGGGGCTGCTTTCTCAACCCATCTGCCCCTTTCCTGGGCAGACTTTTCGACAGGCCAACCACTGCCTGGGGGAAAAACTCCACAAACATGATGGGTTTAGCTAGGTTTAAATTGCTCGTTGCTTGACACATTGATCGTGGCAGGGGCGGTCCCAGGTAGGAACCCCACCAGCCACACTGGGGACCTGCTGACAGGCAGTGCTGCCCTCGCTTCCCCCACAAACACCTTCCCAGCAGGCAGAGATGACAAGCGGCTTTCCTGTGCCAGGGGTGCTCCAGCAATTTTAGCTCTTTGCCATGCTCAGCTGTCTTCAGCAGAGTCTCCCAGACCTGTGCTGCTGACCTGTGGCCATGCCCTGGGCGAGCACTGCTATGCCAGGGGTCATCACAAGGACATGCCTGGGATTTGACAGGAAATTTTTTTTTTGCCAATGTGCATTTGGTTGCTGGAGGACGCGGGAAAATGCTAGCCTCTAATTGCAGCTTTCCATAAATGGAGCAGGGCCTGTGCTAGGTTTAGGTTTGGGCTAAGCCAGCCCTGGGAGGAACCTTTCATGACCCAGAGCTCCAGGGGATGCCAGGGTGGGTCGGGATTCTGCGGATGGCAGGCAGGGCAGCACTCCCGCCTCCAGAACACACTCACGCATGGCCATGGAGCAAGCTTTAGGGAGCAGCAGGGATGTTTTGCATGCCTGCAGTAAGGGCTGGGGTGGTGGGTCAGGCGTGCATGCTCCCATGTACTGCTCACCCTGGAGATGCCAAAGGCAGGTTTGATGGTGGCAGGAGCCACAGCCACATGCAGGAGGAAGCCAGAGCCCTGGCAGAGCTGGGTGCAGGGTCAGAGAAAGTGGGAATCTTGCTGGAGGGGCTCAAAGTGGGCAAGGAAAGAAAAAATTGTCGGAGGACAACTTCCAATAAGAAAGGCTTCTCCCATATATCATGCTTTCACCAAGCCTTCAGTGCTCCCCGCCATTGTGCCTAGGCAGCGGTGAGGGACTTGGCATGTCCATCCCCTCATGCATGGCTAAAATCCCAGCAGCAGCTCCCGACCTGGCTGTGCCCACAGTCCCTGGCACGGGCCATCCCTCGCTGTGCCAGTTGGAGCAGGGACACTGGGAAACACGCAGCAGGGTCACGTCCCCTGCCTGTAAACCTCTGCCCAAATCTGCCTGGAGGTGAAGAGCTCGGCGGAGGCAGAGTTTACACTGAGAAGAGGAGCGCGGGTGTCTAGTGGATGGAAACAAGCTGCGGATGATGAATCCAGGGTTAAATTAAACACTCCCGACAGCTTTAAATAATCAACTGTCTGGAGCTGCAACTATTTCTATCTCAGTTTGGAGAGGGAAGTGCTGATGAGGGCAGGCTGCTGGGCAAGGCAACGTCTGGGGGTTAAGATTTCATGCTCTGGGCACCACGGGGCCTGAGGGGGTGGACATGGGTGATTGCAGCCCTGTTTCAAGGGCCTGGCAGTCGCCAAGAGTGCCTTGGTGTAGGTGGCACGGGTGATGCCGTCAGTCTGCCAGAAGCCCTGATCCCAGCGGTTACCCTGCGCCCTCCCCTCCCTCCCCTTCCACTGGTGACCTGCAGAAGTCCAACAGGTTTAAGGCTCTGGGCTGTCAGCTAGAGTCACCATTTCATGGCACAGTGCTGAATTTTTCCTTTGGAGACAAAAAGTCAGTCCCCTGGAAGGTCTTGCCAGAGACTGAGCAGCAAAGGGAAAAGACAAATCCCTCCTGTTTGAGACACACGGGTATGGGAGGGAATTGTTTATCCGTGAAAGCACCAATTTCCTCCTGACAACGCCTATTTGTTGAGATGCGACAAACGGTGTAAAACAGCCAGAATTTCAGAGGGGGAAGGGCCCTGGCAGTGGATTTATCAGGTTACGGATTATCTCCCGAGAGGGAAGAGCATGATGAACTCAAGCTCTTCAGCGATCCTGCGGCACTAACAGCAGCCCCCGTGCTGCCTCCCTGCCCAGTGCAGCCTGCCATGTGCTCCACCGCTTTCACAGGCCCCAATTGTGTCCCAGCTAATCCCCGCACGCCATTTGCAGCCTAGTGCCTTCTTCAGTTACACTGTGGGGCTGGCTGGGCCATGGGCAGGAGGTGAAATGCTGGCCCCCCCAGCAGCTGGGGGACCTCAAGGGAGAGGAGCTGGGGAGAGGAGAGGAGCTGCTCCCTGTGTCAGCATTCAGCCGCAGGGAAACGCTGTGCTAGAGCTCGCTGTAAGAGGGGAGAGCCTCAGGGAGCTGAGACCCCCTGCCATCGGGGGGGGGTCCTGGCGCCCAGACCCGAGCCTCACACTCTTGAGACTGTTCTGCCTCCCCCCGCAGAAGCCCTGTGTGCAGGTGGTCTCCTCTCTGCCTGGGAGGGCAGGTACCGCTCTGCCACTTTTGGGAGCCAGGAGAAAGGATTCTCGCCCCAGCAAAGAAACTGAGGCTCAAAGCCAGGCAACCAGCAAGGACTTCAAGCAGACAGGACAGCTGTGCCCTGCCATCAGGGAGTCTCCCCCTCTCCCATGCCTTCCTACAGCTCAGCCCACGTGCCTGTCCCTGCACGCACATCTGCACATTGGTTGTGTGCACGCCATGTGCACAGCTGGAGCTGTTGGTCATGTGCCTTGGCACACACCTCTGCCCATGGCTGTCCCTCTTCCTAAGAACTGCCTGCCCCCCTTCCTGCCCACACAGGCACAGAAATCCTCCCTGCGCAGCCCAGGGCTTTGGTTGTTCCCCTCCATCCCGTGCAGGATGATGGATGCCCCAGCAGCTGCAGGGAGAGGCAGCTGCCGTCCTTCTCCAACTGGGAGGACAAAGCCACCAGGGTGGGCTCTCAGCTCCCCTCCCTGCCTTCCCCCAGAGCTGCCTGGTCAGGGCAGGACCGATGCCAGGAAAGCCTGAGGTGCTGAGCTGCTTGTGGGACAGGGACGGAGGCACGGGATGCTCCTGCAGTATGACACAAGTTGGGACCACAAAAGCCAGTACCAGAGCTCGAGTAGCAACAGGGTGTCACGGTGTGCCCTGTGAAATGGCAGGGTTTCAATGGACCCCCTCAGTAACACAGGTCACACATACCCACACAGAGCCCCAAAGATCGAGGGGGAGCAAATTTCGGAGGGTTTGAAAGGAAGAATTGTTCAACAGCAGAGCAAGGCTGAGGTTGCTCAAGCTTCACCCATGTTTCTCTGCCACCACATGGCCAGGCCAGCCAGCGGGCTTCCTTCCAGCTGGGACATCTCCCGACAGCCTCCTACGCTCTCACCTCCTGAGATTAAAGCCCACGATCGCAATTAGCCCCAGATCACCCTTTCTTGCCAACCACCGCTGCCAAAGGATGCCAGGTGCCGTGGCAGGGAGGAATGAGTTCCAGCTGCTGCTGGCACGCTGCGGCCCTTCGGCATGTCACCCCTGCCAGGCAGGAGGGCTCCTCGCTGGTGGGTACCTGGTGGTAGTGGCGATGGGGCAGGGACAGCTCCGTGGTCTGGGTGGTATCAGGGGAACGTCACTGCCTGTGGTGTCACTTCAGAGCATGAGCGCTTTGTTCCCTTTTTTTACTTGGTGTGCTGATGTGCAAACATTCCTGGTCCCTGAGACCTGGCATGTCACATTAAGTGCACGCCAGCTGCACTGCCGCACAAACATGGACCTTAGCATCTGCAGCTGTTTTTCCCCCTGCCCTGTTGCACGGACAAAGCGGTGTCCATCCCGGCTGTGAACCCACCCGACAGCGCTGCCCTGGACCCCGGCAGAGCCCAGCTGCCTCTGCCTTTCTGTGCAGACAGGAGTTTTCTCTCTGTTTGGGGCCCTAGTAGGTGGGAGCCATGCGCAGCTCCTTAGCAGGGAGTAAACCTTTATGTTTGGAAGGGCAAATACAGCATCTCCTCTAACAGTGTTTTCTCCCTGAAGTTTCAGTAGCTTAAGGCACGCTCCAGTTGGGACCACATCCTTTGAAAGCAGATGGGGAATTACCAAGCTCAAGGCTGGCCACGATATTAATAACTGTTTATGAAGGGATAAGGAGCTGGCTTCACTTTCCTGCTAATCCCTTTCTTGGGAGGCCGCTGGCTCAGCCCCTACCTTTCCCTTGCTATTGAGAGAGAGGGGTGAAGCCTGCTCTGGCTTAGCTTTCAGGTGCTGGGCTGGGAAGGTGGCCCAGCAGCCACGCTTGTCTCACTGCATGGTGATGGGCATGGTGATGATGGGCATGGTGATGGGCACGGTGATGGGCTGGATTGGCCCATGTTTTCAGGCAACAGGTCCCGCAGGCCTTTTTGGTGTTCCTGAACATGCTGCTTGAGCCAGGTAGTGCCAGTTGAGTAACCTTCACTGTTCCTGCCTCTAATTCACCCCAAGGGCATCCAGCACCAGGGAGGTAGCAAGTCCAAAGTGCAGAGAAAGCCAGGTGGAGATGCAGTGCAATTGCACCTTGCAAATGTCCTCTCACCTAAAATGCTGCCAGAGTACAGGCAGCTTCCAATGCCACCGGACTGCTGAGTCTGGGCAAATACACCTCGGGGAAAAACTAAGCAGGCAGGGACTTCTTGGGACTCTGTGCACCCTCCAGCTCTCTCCTTGCTGTACCAGCACCACATTTCCCCACCTCTGTTCACAGCTTTTGCGCCTGCGTCCCCAGCACAGAGCAGTGCTAAGGTCCTGCTGCCAAGCCCCAGCTCAGGCAAGCAGCTGTGGGATGCTGCCCAGGCCAGGGCTCCCAGAAGGGGCAAACCATGCCAGGATGCCAGCTGGCAGCGATGCAGAGGCAAATTTGGAGGAAGGTGGCTGGGCTCCTCCCCAGACAAAGCAGAGGGTCAGGGAGGTGGGACAAGCACAGAGCAATTGTGTCTGATGCTGGGCAGCAGCCACGCAGCTCATCTCAGCCCAGCCAGGATCGACTTGGCATATTAAACTCCAGATTAACTTCGTGTATGAAACTCTGGATTGACTTGGCATATTAAACTCCCAACCTGCCTCCTACTGCAATTGAGAAGCTTAAAATTCTTTCACATTTGGGAAGGGGGCTTGTCACCCTCTGATGTTGAGTTAGAGAAAAAGTACCCAAATAAGGTAGTGAAAGAGGCTCTGTGCTGCCCGCTCCACTGCCAGGCCAGCTCCCCAAAGCCTCAGGAGTCCCCAGAGGCAGCGACGCATTCCTCAGAGCCATTTATACCACAATGCTGCCCGCTGGCTGAAACCCACCCTTGTCACCTGTCTGCCACATGGCCTGACATTCAATGAACGACGCATGTGCTAAAACCTGGCAGGCGCTCCAAGGGCAGGAGTCAGCATGGACTCTAGCCAGGGACAGGTTTGCTAATGCTTCTTGCCCCAGGCTGGCTGAAAAGCCTCTGCTGGGGAGAGGGGCTGGCTGACACCCTGGGGTTTTCATACAGAGCTTGCCAGCTCTGGGTCACCAGCTTGAACCTGGGCAGCCTCAGCCATCCCCTAGTGTCATAGGCTGCTGGTCCTTTGGTGGCCCCTGGAAAAGAAGTGGTGGGCTTGGTCAGGGTCCTGGTGGGCATGTATCAGCATCCTAGGGGGCCTCTCTGAAGCACCCCAGCAGAGAGCCAAGGGCTGGAGACAGCTCCATCCCCAGGGGTGTCTCATGAGAGATGTGCAGAAGCATCCCTCCTCCCTGGACAGGCAGGCTTTTCTAGCACTCCCAAGCCAGAGCCTATTGCTACCTTAAGCTGCTGAGGCATTTTGCAGCAAACCTGCATAATTTGTAACACACATTTTCTTCATTCACAACAGGATTATTGCTTCCCACCTCCAGACCTATTGGGCAGGGGTGCTCAGCACCTCTCAGAGAGCTGTTGGCTTCACCACATTTCCCCAGCTATAATCCCAGGGCCAGTCCAGGCGGGAGCTGGCTGTGAAGCACCTGCTCTGCTGCTCAGTGACCCCGCTCATCCACTTCACCATTGCCAGCCAGCAACACGGCTGCCAGTCGCGCTCCCAGGGCCTCTCGCTATCCCAGCCGGGGTCGTGCGCCTCCCCTGACACTTGAAAGCTCTGCAGTGTTTTCTTTTCATCAGCGGGAGCCCTGCTCTCCGCTCTCCTCGGCCCGCTGCACTAATTGGAACAGGCTGGGCAGGCGTGGGGGGCTTTGCCGGAGAAAGTATTTTAATGAGGATGGAGGGTGCCTGTACTGTTATCTGCTTCTTCTCAGAGCCTCTTGGCTGGGCTCCTCGGTAATTAAAGCCTGGATTGCCGGGTAAGCTCTCTGGCTTGCAAGCCTTGGACCCCTGCAGAGCACCACGCTCCGGCAGCCTCCTCAACGGGCTGCCCTTTGCTCCGGCACACTGGTCGGGGAGCCAGGGGACTTATCTTTGCCTGGCGGTGAGCTCCCGAGTGCCTCAGCAACCTCGCAGTCCCCACCCCAGCCGCTCTGCTGTGGCAAAGGGAGCTGTCTGGAGCAAGGCTGCAGCCTCTGCTGCGTATTTCCTAGGATCAGCGACCAGCAGAGACACTGCGGATGGACGCTGGGCCGTTCACCCCAGCTGGCTGCTCATTCATTCTTCCCCAGGAGGCACCAGGTCAGCTCCAGGCTGAGCTGAAGATGAAGGCACATCTGTCAGGGGTTGGGGCAGGTCAGTCATTGATCGGCTGCCATAGCTTTTGTGCAGGGGGAACCAGGGTGACTGCTGGCAGCAGTATGCTCTAAGGCAGACAGCTCCCCTTGTTGCAATCATTTAACTCTCTAGCCAAAACAGAGATAACCCAACCCAGGGGATGGTCACAAGTGGAGGTACCTCCTCACAGCACAGCTCCCTGTGGCAGTATCTCCAGCTGGCCAGTGCAGCCCAGAAGCAACCACCACCGCATACAAGGCGCTGCTCCCAGGACAAATCCTTCTGTCCAACTCCTAGTTCACATGAAGGCCTCTCAGTCCTCCGTGTACTCATCCGCACAGCATCCCACTGTGGAAGGCCGCTGTGGCTGTCATTCCAGTGTGGAGCTGAGGTGCAGATGGACTGAGTGACCTGCCCATGGCCAAACGGGAACCCTAGCAGGGCAGGGATTGACCCCAGGTATCCCACCTTCCTCCAAACAGCAGATCATCCTCCTGCAGCACAAACCGGAGCTCTGAGAGAGCTCGGTGCTGAGCCCAACTCTACCACTGCACATGCACAAGTAAGCGTGTGGTAGCAGGCAGTGACAGAGCCGTCACCACCTGCCTGTGTGCGAGCACACACTGTGGGAAGACCAGCTCTCCTCTCAGTGGACAAAGGACAGATTGAAACCGAAAGACTTTTTTTTTTTTTTCACACTACAAAGTGGTCAGGCCAAATTAGCTGACATCAGTGATCTCCTCCTGGAAAACAGGGAAATAAACCTGAACTCGATGGTGGGGGAAGCAGAGTAGTTCCTGCGCACAATAAATGGCAGCTTGCCAGCACGCGAGACAAGAACAATAACCCCACATGGCTTGTGAACGGCATTGTTTTAGGGAAACCATATCCTGGGCAGGCTCCCAAGTCAACTGGGGGTGATGTTTGCAACAATTGCGCTCCGTGCCATGCCATCCCGCCGGCGGAGCTGGGTTGTGCTGGCCCAGAGCACGCGCGTGGCATGCCTGCAGGTACAGTGGAGCTGCGGGTGGAGAGCGGGTATGTGGGGTCACTGAGTGGAGATGGCAGAGCCCAAATGTCCTACAGTGCCCACACTGGAGAATAATAAAGGCTTATCTCTGCTGGGAATATGGTGCTGGGAATATCATGCTCCCTCCTGGGTACCATGAAATCACTGTCATTCCTTGGCATCTAGCTGCAAGTAGATGCTGGATTTTTATGGCTGTGATTTGGGATAATCTTGTCTATAGGCAGGCAGAATGACTTGGTCCCCTGAGCTGTGAGCCCAGCTCCGCAACGTCACACTGGTCATTTTGCCGCTCTGTGCTTCAGTTTCCCCAGGCAAAAAGAGTCAGAGAAGGTACAGCCAGCTCCTGTGAGCAGGGCAGAAGCGAGAAGTAGGTGGGGAGGCGATGGGTGGCTTGCAGGGACCAGAGAGGACCAAAGCTGGAGACCCAGTCCAGAACAGGCAATGCTGTTTTTGCCCTCTTTCCCGCTGCAGCCTGTCCTCTGCAGGAGTTCCTTGCCACCCCGAGCAGGGTGCGGTGGGTCCCCCTGAGCAGATCTCCTCCCAGATGAGGGCTCCTCAAAGAGGGCAGGTGAGGCCAGGTATGTCCCCTCATTCCCTGGCCAAAAGCCATTCCCAGCTGCCCCCAGGGCCAGGGGGTTACTCAGCTGACTGATCTCCAGGTTTGTAACTGCATGAGCGAGTGCCTGTAAGGACCTAATCACCCCATGCTCTCGAAGCCGCCTCTCGCAGTAATCCCAGCTGGAGTGGGGATAGACCAAACTTGGACGAAGAGGCAGCTCTGAGAGTCTGGGAGCCAAGGTTTACAATAAATCTTCGTCCTTGCTGTAAACAGCCCCTGAGAGGGTGTCACAGGAGCACAGCAGAGAGTGAGGCAGCCAGAAACCCTTGCCGGTGAGAACATCTGCCAGCCCTGCTGGCTCAAGGGCTTGGTTTGGCAAAGAGCATCGTTAGCAGCGAGTCCTGCCAAGGACCCTGGGCTTGGCTCCTGCTCCCTCTGCTTGAGCTCAGTGCTGCTTGGCAGCCCCACAGCCTGGCATCGCCTCTTATCTAGCAAGCCAAGATGGCTCAGACCGTGGCATCCCCTCTCCAGCCTCCATGCACAAGCTTATTGGTATTTGGGATGACAACTTATATCCTTGGGGGTTTCCTGTTTAAATCTCAACCTAAGGAACCGGAGCAAACGATCCCTGTCTTCCAACCTTGTGGAATTTGGTGAGATTAGATTAGGGATGAATTCTTCCCATATTTCCTATAGAGCTGATATCTCTGCCCTGGCTTTCCAATTGACTTCCCCATCCCTGGCTCATAAATCACAAGGGTGTTTGTGTCTCTGTCATTTTTCAATACCATTAACTCGGCAGGAGAAATCTATACATTACAGCAACACATCGTGTCAAGCTAGTGACCCGTCGGGGCTGCCAAACCCCCCTCCCTTTGAAGGCTGTGCGAGGACTGGCCGGCAGAAAGCTGGGACATGCTCCACTTGGCAAAGAGAAAGCTCCCCGCGGCTTGCATGCAGGTCGTGTGGCCGGCATGTGTGCAAGATAGCTGCGGTTCTGTGACTAGGTGTCCTAGAGCACTTTCCTCTCTTCCTTTGGGCACAAGGCTGCATCAAAAAATGCTGGTTTCCAGCTTAGCAGAAATTTCATGCCCGTGCTCAGCAGCCAGATTAATGCAGTGGTTCCTTATGGGCAATAAACTGCTTAACTGAACACAGCCATGGCAGCGAGCTGAGGCTTGGGGCTTACCGAAGCCCAGCGGCACCCTGCCTGCTAGGTGCCTCCTGATGATTTCCAGCGGACAGTGCATCCCTCGGCCAGGCTGCCCAGCTGCCGTGTAGGACTGCCCCACACTTTCAGGAGCCATAATTCACACCAGAGGTGGTCTTATTTCAGGGATAGGAAGAAATAACCCTCTTTTTGTCTTAAGTTCATCAAGTGCTTTGTTATTTGTTTCTAGACATAAACAAACATTTAGTCTTCTCCCTCCCACCCTCACCCCGAGTATCACAACCCCATTGCACTGAAACATCCACCCATTGCTTTCAAGACGCTCGAGGCGCGTGAGGCTCCCGACTCCCGGCCATCCATCCCCAGGCTCTGCAATGCTTCCAAGCAGAAGGATCATTAGTTAAAGGACTCCTTTGGAGAGCACCCGGCATTTCTCAGGCTCTGTTTCTTTTCTGCCTGCTGTATTGTATGTCCCAAGGTTTCTGAGAGCTGAGGCATTGCAGAGAGGGAGGTTGAAGAAGCAGTTTCCCTGTCCCGACAGATTTCATGAAGCCCGAGCAGGGGACAATTCCCGCACAGACCAGGGAGGCTATTTTTTCCTCCTTGGACCAAGGCTGTCACAACTGCTTGGAGGCAAATGATTGATTTTTGTTTGGGGGGTGGGGGAAATCTAACAAAGCTGTCTTTGAGCAGCGGAAAAGTCCCCAGCACGGACTAGGCGTTTAGTGACAATCTGTCCAATATGGTATTTTGGGCTATTAAACCTTAGCAGCAAAGCAGAGCATTCGAGTCAAGGAGCCCCAGAAAAACCAGCTCTGGAGACAGAGAGCTTTACCACAGCAATAAACCCCCCTGGAATCCAAGTTAAGGCATTAATAGATATAACAATAAAAGATTATTACCACAAAATTTTTGTTGCGTACCATGGCAAACTGAGCAGCAGAATAAGCTCTGCTCTCCCTGTAGGAGCTGGGTAAAGACAAGTCACTCTGCACATAGATATAAAATGCAATGAAGCAGACTGTAAAAGCAGACAAGTTTACAGCGGGTCAGACCTGGTTCAAAGTTGACCAGACCTGGTTGCCTGGGCTGAGCAGCTCCCACTGGGAACGCTACCCCAGTCGGGTCTCCGGAGGAGAGAAACGAAGCAGCCTAGTCCAGCCTGTGCTGCCAAGCTTATTAACAATTAAAACCATCTCTCAGCTACTCACCAGCCAAGGAGCCTGCGGGATCCAGTGGCGATGAGCCCACCCTGCCGCCAGCCCAGCAGCCCCCAGCACATTGCCCCGGCAAACCCAAAGCACCTGGAGGCTGCAGGCAGCAGGGAGGAGTCGGGGGGGTGGCAGCCGGGGGCAGCCCTTCATTCATAAAAGCAGCCCGGGCTGCTGGCGAACCCTCTGTCCCGCTGCTCCCGATGTGCTCAGCCGGCAGCCAGGCTGCTCGGCCCCGGATCCGCGAGCAGCAATTGCCATCTAGCGGTACATGGCTTTCTTTGGCCGGGGGCTGCGAGGCTCGCATGAAATCATACGAAAGTATTCGTTTTTTTCCCCGGGATATTTCATTCCTGCAGCTCAAGGCACACCTAATGGGGGTGGGATAGTAAAGCAGCCCATCGATGCACCACTCCTTTTTTTTCTTGTGAATTGGGAAACCAAAATGCAGTGGGGTGGAAGGGGACCAGGGGCACACAGGCACCGGCCCACTGCTGCCTGGCAGGGGGCATTTCGAAAGGAAAGCTCTGGTCCACAAGCGACTCAAGACATGAAACCATATGGAAAGGGAAATCTGGGACGATTTGGGCTCCGGTGGCTGCGCGCTAGCGTGATGCAGTGGGAGCAGACCCATACAGCCAAGGACCCAATGTATGTTCTATACATTTACAAGGGGTTTTTCACTCCAGACAAGCTCTGATCTGGTCTGAACGCCCATCAGTGGCTGGGGAGCGTGAGGTGCATTCCTGGAGCACATTTGATTTGGTTTCATCTGAAAGGAATCCAGCTGACGCTCTCCCAAGCCTGAGCTCTCCAGAACTGCTCCAGGACACAATCCAAAGTGCAGTAAAGTGGGGAAAAGCAGGAGATTGGTTTCAGAAGTGCACCCCTGAGCCAAATTAATATGCTGGAGCAGGCACACCCCAACAGGGCTTTGGCAAAAAGGGACTTTACTGTCTAACCGCCCTGCGCCTGGAGGGCTGCTTGGCCCCTCTCCTAAGCCCCAGCAATAGGAAGGACCCAAGGGAGCTGTGTGAGATCCCAGAGGGGCCAGGGAGGGTGTTGGGACCCTGGGGGTACTAATGGGCCTCATCTGGGCCCCCCTCCCAAGTTGTACTGCAGGTAGGTCTATGCTGGGTCTGGTCTGCTCTCCTGGATGGACTTCAGCCTGATGTAGGCAGCCCCGTCTCCCGGATGGACCTCGGACCAATGTAACAGGCAACTTTGTCACCAGTTTGTTGCTGGGACCTGTCACTACCACCACGCTGGCCCTGCTTGGGTCCCGTGGGACTGTACCCCAGTCAGCAAGGGCACTGCCCATGCTGGGTGACCCTGCTCTTGCTGCTCCTGCTTGATGGGAATCCAAACCACCCCAACACAGGCACTCCAGCTCCTCAGACTGATCCTCTCCTTCCCTCCTGATCAAGCCCAGCATGATGCAATGCGAAGCCATGCGGTACATAGGCAGACAGGCATCTTGTAGCACGGGAGCTGCTCACCAGGCTTGTCTGCAACAGCGGTGTTTGTAAGGTGATGACTGGAGGTGGCTTCAGAGGGTGAGCTTCAAGCTGTTATCCACCTCTCTGCCATTTCTGGACCAGCCCATCCTTCCATTGCGTGGGATGGGGGACTCTGTTCCCTGGGGGTGTAATGCTCTCATTCCCCAGCTTCCTTGCAGCACACCCAAGGGAAGCAAGGTGCTCTTTAACAGCTGGATGGGACTGGCCTTCTCCAGGCCACAAATGGGCTGAGCAACACATGCATGGAGCAGAACCGTGGTCCTGGGGGGTGATGGGGAGTGTTTGCAACAGCGCTGCATACAGCTGGGTTGCTCTTTGTGTTGCCGATCCACTTCAGCTTCCTGGGGACTGGGCCAGACCTGCATGCCCCAGCGCAAGAAGCAGATGCCGGATATGTGCCAGCACAATCACAACAAGCTTTGGATCCCCCCTCCATGACTGAAAATGCTATAGAATCACAGAATGGTTTGGGTTGGAAGGGACCTTTAAAGACCATCTAGTCCACCCCCTCTGGAATAAGCAGGGACATCTTCAAATAGATCAGGTTGCTCAGAGCCCAGTCCAACCTGACCTTAAATCACAGAATCACAGAATCATTTGGTTGGAAAAGACCTTCAAGATCATCGAGTCCAACTGTACCTGTCCACTGCTAAACCATGTCCCTAAGCGCCTCGTCTACCTGTCTTTTAAATACCTCCAGGGATGGGGACTCGGCCACTTCCCTGTGCAGCCTGTTCCAAAATTTGACAACCCTCTCTGTGAAGAAGATTTTCCTAATATCTAATCTAAACCTCCCCTGGCGCAACTTGAGGCCATTGCCTCTCGTCCTATCACTTGCTACTTGGGAGAAGAGACCAACACCCACCTCGTTACAACCTCCTCTCAGGTAGTTGTAGAGGGCGATAAGGTCTCCCCCTCAGCCTCCTCTTCTCCAGGCTAAACAACCCCAGGTCCCTCAGCTGCTCCTCATAAGACTTGTGCTCCAGACCCTTCACCAGCTTCGTTGCCCTTCTCTGGACACGCTCCAGCAACTCAATGTCTTTCTTGTAGTGAGGGGCCCAAAACTGAACACAGTACTCGAGGTGCAGCCTCGCCAGTGCCGGGTACAGGGGAAGGATGACTTCCCTCGTCCTACTGGTCACACTATTTCTGATACAAGCCAGGATGGCGTTGGCCTTCTTGGCCGCCTGGGCACACTGCTGGCTCATATTCAGTCGGCTGTCAACCAACACCCCCAGATCCCTCTCTGCCAAGCAGCTTTCCAGCCACTCATCCCCAAGCCTGTAGCGCTGCATGGGGTTGTTGTGGCCCAAGTGCAGGACCCAGCACTTGGCCTTGTTGAACCTCATAGAATTGGTCACAGCCCATTGGTCCAGCCTGTCCAGATCCCTCTGCAGAGCCTTCCTACCCTCAAGCAGATCAACACTTCCACCCAGCTTAGTGTCATCTGCAAACTTACTGAGGGTGCACTCGATCCCCTCGTCCAGGTCGTTGATAAAGATGTTGAACAAAACTGGCCCCAACACTGAGCCCTGGGGAACACTGCTCGTGACCGGCCTCCACGGATGGAGGGACGGGACAACTACAGTGTCTCTGAGCAACCTGTTCCAGTGTTTCGCCACCCTCATTGTAAAAAAATTCTTCCTTATAGATAGTCTGAATCTCCGTTCTTTTAGTTTAAAACCATTACCCCTTGTCCTGTCAACTGCTTCTGCCTTTTTCCTCTGCTGGAAGTAACCAGCACAACTTATTCTCCTTCCAGCAGCACGTGCACCTTCCCAAGGGAGGAGGGAAGCGGGTGCCAGGCAGGGAGCCACCTGCAGCAGACTTGGCTGGGGATCAGTGCGAGCTGGTGGACAACATCATGCCCAGGGTGGTCTGGAGCATGCAGCAAGGGATGAGCGGCAGCAGCAGGACCCTGAGCACACATGGCAGAGTTCGAGCACTGGGAGGTTAGTGTGGAAGGTGCATGTCCTCTTGGCTGCCCATTACTGTAGGGAAGCTTTTTTCGTGGTGGTAGTTCCCTGGACCGGCACTGTTTTACCGATAGTGAGGGATGCTGCTGTGGGTCAGCCTGGTGCCATCTTGTCCCGTTCAACCCCTTCCCCACACACGCCCCAGCAGCAACTTGGCCTAACCATATTCCCTTCAAAATGTGCTGGCAAAAAAAAAAATCAATTTAGAATTTGAACAAGGGCTTGTGTCTGTGCTTATCTCAGCTATTCCGGTCATTATGTGACTTATTACAAAGTCATTCATCTTCCTTTGAGTCTTTGTGCTACTGGATGGAAGTCTATGAAAGTGCAGTTTCACAAAGATTATACCTGTTGACATTTGAAAGCATAATGTCCCCAGTGCAAGGAACAAAGAATAGAATGGTCTTTCTTGTATGTATATGGATAAATACAGAAATACATAACCTACATTAAATTGGGGGCATGATTTGAGCAACAACCTCCTCTGAACATTAAACTCCTGTACCTCTTGTTTTAAAACATTAAATGAGTAAAACCGTTCATGAGGTATCTTCCTATATTTAACTAGAGGCACATACAGATTTTTTATTACTCTTTCATTTCGGATAAAAAGAAGGCCTACGGATTTGTTTGAAAGATATATGAAAAATGGCTAATTACAATGTGTTCACTCCTAAAGATTTTACCAGTAGAAGAACTGTAGCCCACTCACCTTCTGCTTGCTGGTGTCCCTGTGCTTTTGGGGGTGTCCCGGCAGAGCTTTGCCTGTTGAGGACTTGCCTGAGTGCCAAGTCCAGCCGGACCTGTACGAGTGCGCAATGCCCCTCATGTCCAGCAGTAGCCGCACTTGTTACATTAGGCAAATCATCCCTGGGGGCTGGGTTTTTTTAGTTCACTTGCAGCTGAGTGGTACAAACCCGATTTGTGGAGCATCAGTTTTTGCCTCTGTTTGACAAGAACAGGGGGTTTAATGCCACTTTTGATGAAGTGGGTATGTCTGGGCTGTAGAGATGTGATATTTTTCTATGCCAAACTGTGTAAAGCATTTCAGAGAGGGTCCCCAAATGGACCTGCCAGGTCAGGGAGATGTGGCCAGCTCTGGTCTCAGTCTTTGCACTATCCCAGTAACACACATTTTGCTCTCCCAGGCCCATGCTGCAGGAGGACAGGTACCTCATCCTGTGCCCACCCCTTGACTGGCTTTTTGGGCCATCTTTGCACACTCCAGCCAGACCTGCAAAGAGTCAGTGTGCTCGCTTTGCAGAAGGAGCAGTCACGAGCTCCTGCATTCGTGGACCCCCTTGGTGCCATGCTGCAGAGGGAAGCAGCCCCATGGCGTATATTTGCTGCAGAGCATTTGTTGCTGCCGACTTGCTCTGCTCCCTGCAGCCCGTGCCCCCCCTTGCTGTGGAGGTCCCTGGGGGGAGCTGAGCGGGAATCACATGCTAGCAAAAGGCTGTGACACTTCTGTTCTTTGGAATGGACTCTGGAGAGAGCCGTAACTGAGATAAAGCACCACTTGTTTTATTCAATCCACAGCAGAAAAGTCCTGCTCCCACCTTGCAGAAGGACAACTTGCCTCTGTCACCCTGCTCCAGGTTTTCCCAGCTGTGCTGGAGCTGAGAGGGGCAGCCCCAGCCCCATCCTCCTTCCAGCTGCACCTCTCCTCCCCTTGAAGCAGGTTACTGCTGTGGAGGGAAGCACGTTTACTGGTTTATTTCTCTTGTTCCCCCCTACAAATGCCTCCCTCATCCCACCTTGCCATTTTCTCCCTTTTAGAAAGCACAACTCCAGCTCTTTACATCACTATGTTCCACTTACAAGGTCCTGAATCACTGTTGTATCAATATCAATATGATTAAATATCGGAAATCAAAGACTATCTACTTACTTTTCATTGGGAAAGGAGGGAAAAGGCAGCTCTTGCTCCAGAGACCCTCAGAATCAGCCTCCTGCATACCAACCTTTGTGGCTGATGGAGCTCAAAGATGGACCCCACCTTGGGCAGGGGTCCAAGTAGAAGTGCCCTGTCTATGCCTCCTACCCTCTAAATGGCGGTCTTAACCTCCCCTTTGGTCCCCCCAAACTGGCCAACATGAAGTTCGTGGCTCCTTTTGCCTGTTCCTAAAAATGTCCCTGTGCTGTGCACAGCCTGGCACCAGTGCTGCCAGCAGCCATGTCCCAGGAACAGCATCCTTCCTCACCCATACAGGCCGCCCTTTTAAACCCCTTGTTCTGCCTTTTCTTCCCGCGCTTCCTTGCACACACACTTCTACGCATACCCACCTTAGTACTGGTTACAGATTGCCACAGTCCTCCTCCCGTGAATAACGTCTCCAGGCCAACCAACTGCTCCAACACAGGACTTACCTTGTGATCTGTTCCAATACTCTCATCGGGGCCTTCCAAAAAATAAAAATAAATTGTAATCTTCAGTCATACCCATCACCACAGGATGGCATGCCAGGCAACATGCTGTACATGCCAACAGCACTAGCACAGCTGTGAGTAATCTTTGAAATACAAAGTAATTATAAGATACAAAGGTAGTTGCAATACAGCTGTGGCTTTAGGTGACCATCCTTTAAAAAATATTAAAGACATCAAAACCACTGTACCAATGATAACCAGTCAGGGTTTCGACATCACCACCTATGCTGCTGTTTTCCTAAGAGAATGTGATGTTTTCTGGCTTGGTGCTCCTTTTAATGCTTTTAGCTTCTTACTTTATTTATCTGTTACAGTTTGTTAATAATCTTGTTCCAGTCACCTCACCCCAACCCCAGTGGAGGGCTGCTCCACGTTCCCTAATCCGGGATATTCCCCGGCTGATGCACAACACGGGCGGACATCATGCCTGTGTATGTACTTACCTTATATACACACATACAACTTCAAGGGAATACACCGAGGCACTCGCTGGTTACCTTGGGGAAGAGGAATTAAGCCAATATCAAATGCAGAGAGTACCTTGATTTTCCATGGGCCGGTACTGGGATACTCTCTTCAGTCCGGGCAAGTGGCATTTTCAAGCCACACACAGCACACCCCCTTGAAATCCCACACTTCTGTGAGTAACACGGTATTGTTCCGACATCTTAAGCCACAAGCAATATTCCTGATTTCCCATAATCATTTACTGTGATCCTCAAGATAATGGAAGCCAACAAATCCAGTATTTCTATGATTCATATAACTAATGGGAGGTAGATCTACCTCCACAGAGAGAAAAAGGATTTCTCTTGATTGGAGACAGATGCACCCTGCAATTATATTTTTTTTAATTAATTTTTTTTCCTCTCTTCACTGCAGTCTGTTCCTGCTCCTCTCTTGTTCCTGACTTGAGCCCTGGCAATTGGCCTACAAGGAGAGCGCTGTGTTGCCTCTCGTCTCACATATGCACATCACACTGACTAAAAGCGAGCAAGCGAGCGAAGGCAAAGCTAAGCCAAGGAACATGCGTTATTTAGGGAGGTCCATCTGTCCAAAGGAAGCTGCTCTTACATTTAGCTGTTTTATTATCTCCCAATTAATTAGGTATCATCAGTTGTTAACAGGTTTTCACTAAGATAGGTGTACCCACTTAGTAAACTAATAAAATCAGATAAAGGGTTCCTGCAGTTGGTGGTTGTAAAGGCTCCCTCCTATTTTGTTTGGGAATGATGCTCTGTGGGTGCTCGTTTTTGGCGCACGCAGGTGCCCGGTACACCCGGGTGCAGGACAGCCTGTGCAGTGGCTACTGATCCAGTCCCAAATTCCCCGCTTCCCTCCAGTGCCACTGAAAATGATGTCCCATCACAGTCACCCTTCTTTCCCCCTTGTGCGTGAATAATTTCCAGACTCACGAGCACCAGCTTGCTCCTCCAGACCTCACGCCACCACCACTGCTCCCTTTTAGGGAGCTCATCCCCAGAAGCCCATCGCCTTCCCCATCCTTCCCCCACGTGCCTGAGACTCCCACGAAGACTGAAGCCCTGGCTTGCTGCCCAGGCTGCAGACCTCCGTAACAGTCAGGGCCTCCTTCTGCACATTTTGTCAAATTCTTAGCCCATGTTTGGAGATCACTAGGAGGAGTGTGAAGGTTTGCTACGCTTTGAGATTTTGCATTACTCACTCAGGCTCTAGTTTGTGATAATTCCTCACTATTTCCACTCTAACAGAGCTCTCGGCATCCTGTGGTTCAGGGTCATCACCCATATGGCCATTAAAAGCACCATCATCACCATTACCCAGACCCTCCCAATCTATAGACACAGACAAGCTGCTCCTGGCTGCTGGTTGTGCCATGTGGCCCCCGAATATCTTTGTTTTAACGCACAAGCGTTGAATGACCCTTCCTCCATCTTAACTTCCACACGGTTCTCTAAAGCAAGTTTCTTAGTTCCTCACCCCCAGTTTGCACAGAGCCCCTAGACCTGGCACAGAGGGGCTCTCCGGCAGGAGGGGGCTGTTACAAACCCTTTCTAAACGATACGACTTGCCCTGGGCGCACACGTTCCCCCCCTCACACCCACGTGCTCACCAGCACCGCAATGGTCATTTCCACCTCCACCATCGCTGTGTGCAGCACCAAGGACCGCATGCCAGCGAGCAAGTCCCCCACACTTCTCTGGGGTTGCCTGTGTCAGAGACAAGGAAATGCAGCTTGGACAGGCCTTCTGCTCCCTGTAGAAGTTGTCAGCTGTTGCAGGTGGCCCTTCACCTCCACATCTTGCTGTCTTCAGTTTCCTCATGTCTCCAGTTTTCCGTCCTTTGGCATATTTGAAAGCGATGTTGGGACCTGCTCTCTGCCAGGCGAGCAGGAAGCAGCGGTGGCTGCCAGCCACCACAGCTCGGACACCACCCTCTTGCCCATCTGGCATGTCATCTGCTCCCGCTGGCCACCACCATCAGCATCGTCCTTATCCGTACAGGCCACGCTCAGCTTTGTCACCCGCGGTCCCTGCCATGCTCACACACACACGCGCTTTCACTGTGCTTCGGCCAAACCGCCCGTTACGTGTCCCTGCCCAGGAGCTGCCTCTGCACCTCCTGGGGCTGCGTGAGCAGCACTTACTCAAAATGGCTTTTCCTCTGACAAACACGGTCCCTTGCAGGCCACTACACAGCCCCTGCCACCCTGGACCAGCACGGCTACAACCCCACGAGGGTCCCCAACACCACTGCCACCAGATCCAGCCCTCCCCATGCTCTGTGGGGAGGAAGGGGAGGGCTCTGCCCTGGTTGGGAAGCCCAGACAACACCCAGCCTTAGACCACCTTTAGCTATTAAGCTGTTGCTACTAACTGAGCCCAGTTGTCCTTGCTAACAGCCAGGACGAATCCCACACAGGTCACTCCTGCTTCCAAATTCCTCCCAGGCCTTGGGGCTGTCCCCTGCTGCCAGGTCACATCCTGACCCACGAGTACATGGCACTAGGAGCATGTGTCCCTGAGCTGGCAGGTAACACACTGCAGGACAGTGACCAAACCTGTCCCAAACCCACTGACATGGCCACATGCCCCAGGGACCTCATCAGCAGAGAGCAAAACATGATGGGAATCTTCCAAAGCATGACATGCTTTTAAAACATGCCATTGTAGGCAAGAGACAAGCACTGACAAATTTTCAGTTTTATTAAAAAAAATTCTAGCAGCAAAACCTGTAACAATTCAAAAAAAAAAAAAAAAGAAAAAAAAAGACCAAACCCCCAAGAGAACATGACACAGAGAGAAAGAGACGGAGATGGAGAGAGACAGGCTTGGGGCTTTCTCCACCATTCACTCAAGTTCCTTATAGCGGGCAAACATGACTCTCCTGACGGCGTCGCGGTAGGTCTCGTTGGACTGCCTCTTGCTGGGCTTCCCTTGGGCCCCCAGGCCAGGGCCCTTCTTCCGATTTTCTGCCTGAAAACAGACACAGCTTGTGTTAGTGACTTCTCCTCTTCACTGGCTGCCCATAAAGAAAAAGCTTCCCCCAGGCTGCTTCAGGACAGCTGACTGCTCCCGTGTGGATATGGGAGAGGAGGAACAGCAAGTGCACTGTGTTCCTCCAAAAGCTGTTTGAGAGAAACTATCGGCCCTTTGCGGGCAACAAGAACACAGCCAGCAAGCGCCTGGCGAGAATCAAACCATAGGGATCGGCTGCGGAGACCAACACCAGCATACGGTGAGGTGGAAGCGGGCAGCGAAAACAGGCAGCACCGGCAGACAAGCGGCAGGCGTGTGCGAGCGAGAATTGAAACAGAGCAAAGGAAAGTGCCAGCAAGAGAGCTGGGCTCCCAGGGAGCTGTTTGCAGTTAGCCTGCATTTGCACAAGCTCAGCTGTTCTCTCCTCTAATAGGGTTCCCATGGGCTCTGGTAGCTCACTTTGAATTTCAACCAATTTTTAACGACTGGCTTTTGCAGCCAGCATCTGAATTATTCAGTAATACCTGCCTAGCATTAGCCCAGGAGAGCAGGCCCAAGGCTGAAAGTTTCTCATTGCTTTTAAGTCTGACTTATCTGAATATCAGTGATGTGATCAATTAGGCCAAGAGATCAAAGTCCTGTGGGGCTGAACTGGGCACATGGCTTTGCCCAGCATGACTTGGAAGTGGGAAGAAAGCACATCTCTAGGGCTCTTTTGGGAGGCCCTTATAGGAATTGTACGAGGACTGTGCTTTGCAATCAGCTCCTCCATCCGGTCCAGGAAGCCCTGATCAGAGGTCAGACCTCCCAGAGTGCACCCCTGGAGTTGGCTTTTCAGCAAAGCCCATTTTATGGCCACAGAAAACTCTCCATGAGGACTGAGCAACAGCTGGGGCTGGTTCCTGCTGTCTGCACTGAAGAGGGAATCTTGCCTCGTGTGTGTGGGCTCAAGCAAACACACGTCATGAAGCCTCAAATATTTGCCTTTAATGATATACTCAACTGCAAGCTGAATGTCGCAATGTGAGCTGCGCTGCAAGTTGCCTGCCCCTCGGTGAAGCACTGACACCACAGCAGCGAGGCAGCCAGGCGACAAACCCGCCACGATGAGCGAATGCAGCTGCAAGGGCATGGTGCTGCTCACATGCCCCTGAGCAAGGAAGAGCAGTCCTTGCCCCAGGCCGCTTGCCAGATAAACCCTCTCCAGCAAGTTAAGGTCCACTGAGAGACCAGCCTGTCCCAGAAGGCAGGATCTACCCAGCCCTGCCTATCCCTGAAGCCCTCTGCTGGGACTCTGCTCCTCGTCAGATGATGTACCCTGGTATTCCCTTCCGACGTCCAGAGTCCAGAATGGCAGCGAGAGCCTCACAAGCAGAGCAGACAAATAGTATCACATGCCCTGTGGCTTTGGCTATGCTCACACCTCCCTGGAGGAGGTTCACCTGTTCCCCCAGCTCACGTGGCTGCAGAGCACTGAGCTGGTGACCTGCTCAAACCCCAGCCTGACTTTGGGCAGGTATTAATCAGATGCTCACACCTTCCCTGCTCACTGTTACTCTATTCTCAACCCCTCCAGATGCATATAAATTCTAACCTTTTTCCACTGCCAACATACTTGCAGCCCCTCCCAGCCTGCAAAGTTAATTAACGCACACATATTATTCCATCAAGCAGGCGCCAAGACTTGCAGCCTGACTCTTGTTCCGGCTGGAAACTCCCTCCAGCTGTCTTGGGAGACATTACCGGCTCCAGGACAGTGATGTGGTTTGAAAGGAAGGGAAGACTCACCTCCATTGGTGATGTTGTGCCCTGCTGGTTGTGGCCAAAGCCTTTCTTCCACCCCGTGGACTGCAACATTCGGTTCCCTTTGTTGTTACTATCAGTCCTTGGGTCATAGTCACTGCAAAAGAGGTAGAATCAATTGTCTGGTTTTGCAATGCTTCAAACACATGCCAGGGATTTTTAGCTCTGCTAATAGCACCTTCATTGACATTCCAACTTCTAAGGGATACCCAACTTGCTTGCAAGAAACACACCGCCCAAGGAAACCAACACGGTGGATTCTGTGTGCAGGGCTCAGACACCTTTGACCGCTTATCTCCTTGTTCCACCTCAGGGGAAAATACACCAGGGCACAGGAAATGAGCTCAGGCTCCAAAATACTTATGGTGCAAGCAAGCCAGGAGTGTTCTGTGCTTGCATTTCTTAATCTGAATTTTAGCAATAGCTAGAAAGTAAAGTCTAATCCCTGCTGCTCTGTTAGATCTTTCTTTTCTCCCAGTGCTGTGGTCATTGAGCTCAATAGATGCAGTGTTGATTTGGACACCCTTTCTCCCACCTGGTCATTACTCATCCAACACCATTAACCAAAACCCATAGTTTTGAAAACCACTCAGCACAAAAATAGCTTCCTTCAGGCAAGTTCTACTTTCTGGCTGCTGATGACACTGCACACAAACTGCTTTAGTTTATCCACACCCATTCCAAGAAAACAGAGGAAAGAAAGATGCGGATTTTTAAACTGCAAGACATGGAGGAAAGGTCTCCTTCTGAGGTGCTATACCAGAAGGGAACAGGCACACAAACAGTTTTGTCTTCAACACATGCCTAGCAGTTCCTCAGCCCACTGGAACACGTGAGCTTGCAGCAGGCAGGCCTTTTGAGAGCTCCGCACAGCACGCACTTTCTTCCTCCACCTACTCTGAATGAGATGGAAACAGCTCCTAGCGTTCCTCTTGAGTCAGTGGAACAGATGAAACACAGCTTTGCTCTTTCTTTCAATGGCTAGATTCCAGGACAGGAGGACAGCAAGTGCCTTAAGGATAAGGTGGACGTGAACAGGCTGCATTCTGCTCCCTGCGCCTGGCCAGGCACACTGAAACCCCCATCTCACCCATCCAGCCTGTCTCTGCTTTCCCCTAAACCCTCGTTTCCACCCCTGCACTACACACCCCTGGCCCTCTCCTGCCCTCTCTGAGAAGTCCTGCAGCACAACAGGCTCATATTTTGGGGAACTCTACCAGAATCACAGCCCGTCTGGCTGTTACTCTTGCAGATCTACCCCCCTGGCCAATTCCTGGCCTTGGCGTGCCAGCAGCACACATGCCATCCTGGCATCAGCAGCCCCAAAGAGATCTAACCAAGAGCAAGCATTACCTCTCTGAGTCCCGGTCGTATCTGAGTCGTTTCCTCTCTGGTGAATCCATCTGCTGGAATTTATCTCTCCGGTCATTTCCTTTGTCTTTGTATCTCCCCTTCATAACAGAAAGAACAAAGTAAGTATGGGAGCTACGAAGTATTCAACAGTCCACAGGAGACTGCTCTGCAGCCAGGTCTCATCTCATCCTCAGCTGGCTGGAAATCTGTCCTGGGGACCCACAAAGCCTGGATGTTTCTAGGACCCACAGTCCACTTATTCTGTCCTGATGGCATCTGTTGGGCTGACCCAGACCCATGGTTGCAGCCTTCCAGCTATGGCACTGGGAGACGCTCTGCTACCTTCCAAACAACAGACAGTTACAGCTCTCCCATTCCTGGCCAGGCAGCAGCAGCCCATACACTGCATCAACTTTCGATGGAAACCTGGTCCCACTTAGCCCAAAGCCCAACGCTGGCTTGCAGGGCAACAGAACCACACTCAGAGCCTTCTGGGAGAAGGGAGATCTGCTCTTAGAAGTCACAGCACTATCTACAGGTCCAAATGCAGAGTGTGCCCACAGTTCAGTCTAAGACTCTTTGGGAAGCATTTGATGTCCAGGTTGCAGATACAGTGCGTAAGTGGAGGGTCCGTCTGGGACCAACATCCCCCTAGCGCAGGACCACAAACAGAAGTCTGCCCACCACCACAGACCCACCTCACGCTCTCTCTTCTCCAAATATGCCAGTTCCTGCTCAGATCGTTTGATCTTCATATGTATCTCCAGGTTTTGCTGGAAGGAGGGAAACAGAAGCCAGTGTCAGCAGAGGATACAAGCTTTCAGGGTCATTTGCTCCACCCATAAGGAGTACAGGTAAAGCAGCATGCTCTTGCACCTGCACTATACCAGATGCAACAGCTTCTCTTGCAGCCCAGACTACCTGCTTGCCCACAGAGGCCAGGAGCCCTTCCTCTCCACAGTAAGGAAGGCAGCCAGTCCTATTTTAGCCTGTGTGCAGTTTGGCCCTCCTAGAAGCAAGAGCTCAAAGGCAGCGCAGAACATGGGGAGGCATGTGCTAAGCTCTTACTGCTATGACACTCGTGTGTGCCAGCACCCCACTCTCCCCAAGCCTTATCTATCTCACTACAGCTTAAAAAGTCACACCTTGATGTTATAGCACTCCCGCGGCAGGAGCAAGCAGCTCACACAATGCTTTGAACAGAGCTTTGATAGGAACTTTGCCTGCTACTGTGTCAAACTCAGCACAGCTCTTCCCACCCAACTGTCGCATTTTTCCCTGCAGACCACAAAGCTGTTGAGCCAAAGGCAGCTTGCAGCACACACACAGCCTCCCAGCCAGCAGCTCCCCTGTACCTTGTGCAGGTTGGAAAGCTGCTGGTGCTTGATGAGCACTTCCTTGTTGGGAAACTGCCTCCTGCACAACAAGCAGGCCAGCTTGTTCCAGTCGGTCAGCTTGTCGTCGCTGACCTTGGCCTTCCTTGGCTGCTCCTCGCGTTGTGCTGGTGAGTGGGGAGGCGGCAGCCACTGTGCCTGTGACTGCTCCTCCTCTTCCTCCTCCTCTTCATTGTCGCTGTCTCCTCCATACTCTCCCAGAAGTCCTATCAGAGGGTTCACCACCTTGGGCTGAGGGAAGAGGCAGAAAAGTGTGACAATTTCTAGCATCAAGCCTCCCCTGCCATGCAGGGCTCTGCTTCCCCATACAATCTCCCCATGACTTCTGTCTCTGTTCCAGCCCAAGAGCCAGAGAGCAGCATCCCAGCAGCATGGGCAGGGAATGGAAAGAAGCTGGCTGGCCAGCATTTAAACACCACAGGGTAGAAGCCCTTCTGTTCTCTAGACAGGCTGTGCTTTGGTTCCAGGCTTTCCCAATCTGCCACACACCTAAGCACAAGAAGCTGACCGAAGCAGCGGCTATTTGGCAGGGAGTTGCTGTCAGTCACTTCCTCTAGCAATGGAAGTCAGTGAGGTTTGGCCTTCCTCAGTCTAGAGGCAGTTGAAGAGTTTCCTGCCTGAGGACTGCTTGAGTGAGGAGACCCTGCTTAAATGCAGGTATTAAATTTCCCCATGCTAGAAGCCCACAAACAAGCTCAGAGTTATAAAACAAACTGCCTTCACCATTCCATCTCCAATGTTCCCTCATCTGGCATGAGAAGCTGGCACCTCTGCCATCCAAGGTCACAGCCAGGCTTTGGTGAGCCTCCCTAGTCCTCTACCCAGGCTCAAACAAGGCAAAAACCAATCCTATGGAGACACTTACCGGGGCTGCACTCTCGTCCTTTTTCACAGAGGGAGGTAATGGTTTTTTAAAGACATCTTCTTCAGAGAACTTCTCCTCCCCAGTCTCATTCTGAAATAGTCAAGACCAGGTGTTAAGAATGCCATAGTATGGACTCAGTGCACGCAACAGCTAAGCGCCCGTTTAAACAGGCCTCCAAGGAAACCAGGCAGTTGGCAGAAATGAGGTGGTATTTTTGGTGGGAGACATTCCCATTCTGGGGAATTCATAGCTCTCCTGGAGCTATGCCCTTGGTTTCAGGGACAGCTGCAGCAGCTGTCCCAGCCTGCTCCACTCTCACTCTCTGCTGGACCGTGACACTGACAGCAGCCGCAGCCATGTCTCAGACCAGTGACGGAGCTGGGACAGGGCCAGGTCACATTTAGACACCTCTGTGTGTGCACAGAGGACATGGAGACCAGGTGCGAAGCCAGCATGGGAGCAGAGAAACCCACCACCCCAGGAAGAGTTACAGTCCTGCTTGCCTGTGAGAGATGAGACAAAGCACAAGTACTATACATGGGGAGGGGAGAGGACAACAACATGGCCAGGCTCAACCAGCTCGGTGATGTTTCCAGGATCTTCCTTGTACTGGACAGAGAACACCAGAGACTGCAGTCACCCAGCACTACAACAGGATAAGACTGTGATGCTCACTTGTATGCTCAGCAGCACAAAGAGTAGGCTGGGGTGAAGCTTCATGTCTACATGCTTGACAGAGAACTGGTATGAAGCCCTAGACGTGCTCTAGTTTAGTGGTTCATTAGCTACTCATGCTTGACTGGGGAAAGACAAGTGCTATGCAACATCTTACCAGGCCTGCACTCTCATCCTTTTTCACAGAGGGAGGCAATGGCTTTTTGAAGACGTCCTCTGCAAAGAACCTCTCCTCTCCAGGCTCATTCTGAAAAACCCAAGATTGGGCATTAGGCCATCAGCAGCACAGGGGTACAAGAGCGCACACAGCTGCCAGGAAGCCACTTCTGAGCATCCATGGAAACCAGGCAGCTGGGAAAAACGACGGCAGGATTCCTACTGGAGATACTTTCACCCTCTATTCAGACGACACCATGTGTCTCCTAGGTTAGTGCCCTTGAAAGCAAGCATCCTCCATACCAGACGAGTCTCCTTGGCTGGCTTGGTATCAACATCAGGGACAATTACACCCCTCAGGTCCCAGCCGCCCAGGACTGGTCATGCCACAGAGCGTATCCAGACCAACAGGCAAGGAGGAAAACAGTTTCTGCATTCGTGGCTCAATCACTTCTACCAACTCTCCTGGCATTCCTTGGGCCCAGTCAGTATCACAGCACTGTTGTGGAAGATCCTACTCCAAGCACCCATGCTCAAACATAACTTTGGGTAGCTATTCCCAACCAGGAGCTCCCCACGTTGGGGAGACAGCGTTTGCTCAGTGGGAGCAGCACTGAAGGGTACTGCCCCAGGACTGGGGCTGGACTCTGGGAGGGACTGTACAGGATGTCCGCCACAGACTCCTATCTGCATTCGATCTCAGTTCACCTTTACAGTCCATCTGCACTGCCTGCCTCACCTTCCTGCCTGTCTGTGATGTTTGGAGAGGGCAGGAACCGCGGCTAGGGGAGAGCTGAATCTCTGTTATTATCTGACTTGGTATGTTTAAACATCTCTGCTATTCTTCTGTTGGTTCTGTTACAATAGCTGGGTGCTTTCAGCAGTGTGAGTGAAATGTGTGTCTCAGTTACCTGGATGTTTCTGAACCCTTTACCACAAAGAAGGGATGAGAAGCCCTGACTTAATGTCACAAGAGAAAAACTTCAGGAACTTACTCCCACCTGGCCAGACAGCAACCACATTCCTGGCCTGCTGGTGACCCCATGTATTTCATCGTTTTCTCGCACTGTCCCTTTTTGAATCCTCTATAAATTACTCTCTATTTTCTAACCTCTCTTACCTCAGCCTCCTGGCCTCAGATCTCTGATCATTCTGACACCTGGAGGGATTTACCTTAGCAGAAGTATTTTTCCCTTTCTCCTTTTTGTCCCTATTGTCCCTGCTGTGTGGCTCCTTCCTTTCATTTGTCCGTTCTTGGCTTCCATGCTGCCGCCTTCTGCTCTCTGTAGGTGATGAGCAGGCTTCTCGGTCTATCATGACTTCTCTCTGAAAGAGGCATTTGGAACAGACTTAGCCAAACCCTTGCAATCTTCTTATTGGGCTTATTGCCCTTATCGGGCTGGGGAGACCAATACAGTAAGAAGGGACTGCAGAGCCTCAGCCTCAGACAGCTGAGGGCAAAGGCTTCAGAACTTTGCTGGGCAGAAGACAGTCTACCACAGCCAGGTCATCAGAGCACTACCATGTTCACCCAGAACACGGACATCTCCAGTATCATGAAAACAAGATGATAGTCCCAGAGAACCTCTGCTGATGGCTCTTTTTTGGCATCTTTGTAACTATTGCTGGCTGGGTCAAGGAGCAAAGAGACCACAGATGACAACAGACTCTGCTGTCCATCTTTCAATACAGAGAGTCACATATCACATGTCTTCAGTAAAATCTAGCAAGAATGCTCTGCCCATAAGTCTATTCAATGAAGAGGAGACCAAAAACCCTCCAAAGGCAGGGCTTCAGAGGCCAAAGAGGCAGCTACAGTAACTGGTTCAACACACAGCTAACAGATTTCTAGCTTCTCATTAAGTTGATATTTTGGAACATGCATCCCTTTTATACAGGTCAGAGGACTGAGTAAGAGGAACAAAGCCGCCTCTGTGCTGTCCCATGCTAGCCTGCCTTCAGGATCTAGCTGCAAAATCTCCCCAGAGAAGGGCAGTTTGTAAGAATGTACTATGTGTAAAGCTTCCCTCCCACACACTCACCTGAGTCCTGGGGTCATAGTATGTCCCAGCTATGGGATCGTAGTAATTCCCAGTTTCAGGATCATAAATGTATGTGGACACATCTGATGGAGCTGAACAGAAAGACAAGAGTTAACACCACAACCCTCCAAAGGCAGAACTTGCCTTTTACAAAGACAAAAGCACAAGCAAATATTACACTGGTGAAAGGATCAAGAGTGGGAAAGAAGAATTTTTCTCTCCTGGGAAGAGAGGTATGAGTATCCTCACATCACTCGACCTACATCTTCTTTTTTTTAAGGAGTAAGAAGGGAGATAGGTTTTCACAATTCTTCTGGTTTAGGACTCTGGCAAAACTTCCACATCAAAACACACTTAGAGAGGCTGTGCTGAGATCATCAGACCACAACACTCGACCGGACAAAGATATGAAATTCAGTAATTTCCCGAAGAATGGGGTAATGAGTACCCAGGCTCTGTGTCCACCCACCCCTGTGAACAAGGAAGATCTGTGCTCTTTCAAACAGTCTCCTGTTTAAAGTGATGACGCTCCCACATCCCTTCTGCCTCATGGGTGCATGAAAGTTCCCAACAAGAAAGGGGAACAAACTGTTTCTACAGGTAAAGCCAAAGGCCTTAAGGGTAGGCCCATAATGTGAGGAACACTTCTCATTTCCGAAGTGTTATTAGACAGAGCTCAGTGATACTACATGTAAGTTAGTAAAACAATCAGGAGTGTTCTTCCAGCTACTGGCACTGCTGCATAAAGTGTATTTTCTTCCATCTCATTTAGTAATTGCCAGGCTGATTTTATCCCATCAGTTTACCACAACAAGGAAAAGCACGCAGTAAGTTTCCTTTATCTGCATGCAGTTTTGCACAGTAAGAGTAGAAACATATCATCAGATAGGAAAATGTGACTAAACAAAGTTGGCAAAGGAACTCAGAAGTGGGTGTAGCAAACAAACCTACTCTTAGCCTTCAAAAATATTTTTGGGCTGATTTCTACATGTCAGTGCCCTTTTAAGGAAGAAAAGTCTCCACTGTAGGAGTGAGGCAGAGCTTAACTTACACTGTGCTCTGGTGCGTCTCTGTGATTCGCCGCCCCTCCTGTCTCTCATGCCCCTTCTGCCCTGGAGTAAGTGAACAACACAAACATTTCAGAGACTCTTCGACAAACATCATATTGCTTCTCCTCCCTCTCACAGGCTCAAAGTTCAGGAAAACAGCTCATTTAGCTACCCTAAATAGGGCACAAGGAGACATAGCTTTTCATCTACAGAGCAATGGACAGTGTTGCAAAGCACAACACCTCTGTAGCTTCCATGAATCTTTACATGAGGTGCTCATGGCAACCTGTGTCGAATCCTCCAGCCCATTCAGTACAGGAAGATCCCTGTAGTCTAGTAACAAGCACTAGAGAAGAGACATTCACTCCAGGAACTGAGATCAGTCATCAGTTAAGTCACTCTGTAAAAGCATGGTATAGAGTAATCCAGCCCAGAACTCCCTCAAGCAGCATCTGCACTCTGACTTGCACTTCTATGCACATTATAAACAGTGTTAGGGTAGCAGTGAGAAGCACACTTGAGCATTATCATCCCATCTTCAAACATGTTGAACTTTCAGCAGCCCAAAGGGAAAAAGTCAAACAAAGTCAGGCCTATGACACCCCGTGCTCCCTCCCTTTCCGGCTGCCTGCAGGGAAGCTGTGCAGACCTACCGGCCCATAGTAGGAATTGTCACCGTGCTCCCCATAGTCATTCCTGTTGAGATAAAGGTTACAGGTTAATGTCAATCTGGCTTCACATTAACCTCAGTATACTCAAAGTGATCATCAGGACCAATAAAGGCAGAAAGACCATCTTCACTGGCCACATGTTGGATTGTGTCCATCCCGGGAGACAGAGAGACTTTGCAGATCACTGTCTCCACAAGAGTTATGATCACTCTCTCTGCTGTGTCCGCAAAGATGAATTCTCCAACTGCTTTTTAAAAAGCTGAACCCATTAATTCCCTCACAATGGGATTTGATGGCTGGACAACAACAAGAGGCCATGCAATATGATGATTAATCCCATACTGCTCAATCACTGAAGCTTCTTCTAGCTCTGATACCTTCAGCTCTCCAACATATTTTTAGGTTGTAGGAACATCTGTGCTAATTCCTGTGCCAACCTTTAAGCACCTGGTCTGACAACACAGCTCTAGCTTCACAGCACATCACACAAAGGACAACCCTACTGCCTCATCTGCCTATACCTTCTCCTCCCTGTAGCAAGATTCACTTCCACCGTACGTCCATCAATGCAGATAGGGGGATCCAGGTTCTGCAGTATCTTTAGCAACCTCAGCGCCTCCTGTAAAAGGAAAGGAGAATTTCACATCCATGAGAAGGAAACATAAGTCCATTTCCCAGATCCAGTTTGCCTGAAAGGAAGGCTTTGTGCTTACATGATGACCATAGTAGGACAGGAAACACAACACTTTTGTCTAAATATGAGTGAAAGGTATTTAGGATGCAACAAAAAGGATAAATGCATGTTAGGTTCTCTGTTTGTCCTATGACGATTTTCAGCAGCCAGCTAGGGACTATATTCTCCTAGGGCTGCGAGACAACGCAGCACCATGGCTGCTGTTGCCCCAAAGAGTTTTGGTGAACACCCTTTGAACCAATGTCAAAGCACAGCTATGGAGTCTGGGAGTCACCCAGAACCAGAAAATGTGAACCCTCCAACGTGGGACTGTCTGTTAATTAAGATTCTTGCCTTCTGCAGACAGAAACTATTGAATTCAAGTTCCCTGCAAACAAAATATCTGTAAAAGAGGTGTTCACGTTTAGGAGGGTCTACAAAGTAACATATTGAGGAAAGAAACTCACTCAGCATCACAGCTTGTGATGACAGACAATCTTTGGCTCCTAAAGCCAGAGAACAACACCTGTATCAGATATTCCCTGTACCTAGCCAGACAAGCAGAAGAGAGGACTCACTCCAGGACAGCTGCCTCACAAGTACAGCTATTTCTTATATTCCTGTGATTTCTCTACTTCTACAGACTATAGATGCCAACAGGGGGAGCATGTGAAAGCAGAAAACCACTTACAGCATGTGAATCCAGTTCAATGAAGCCATAGGTCTGCCCCATCCGGCCAGCTTTGTTCTTCATGATGCGCACGCTGGATGTGGAGAGACGCACATATGGGGCCAGGAGCCCCACAATCACTTCTGGTGGGGTGAATCGAGTAATACGCTTCAGCATAATTGCTGTGAAGCACAATGAGGGAGGTGGCCAGGAAAGAAAAAGTTGTAAAAAAAGATAATTCAAATCTAAGTTTATTGTGACAGCATAGGTAAAACTAAACCCACTCAAAGCAACACCATGGCTTCTTGCAGTTGAGTCTAGAAGCCATTGCTTTTTTTCCTCTCCACTTTGCAACATGCTCAGAGTACCGCCTCCAATTGCTAACCTTTCCTTCCCAGAAAACAGAACAGAAAGTAGGCCCCTCCTCAGAGGAGCTCAGCCCAGGGCAACTTCTGGCTAAGGACACTTTTGCTGCTGTGCTAAGTTAACTGTAACATCCTGCAGCCAGCTTGCCCTGAATTAATTTTCCTAAAGGCAATTCACCAGCACCTTTGGAGCTGGACAGCCCACCGTTACTTGATGCCATGATTTGCACAACATGGAAACAGCCTCCAGAGGCTTTAGCAAAATGCTGCCCTTTCAGCAGACAGCCTCATGGAGTGCAAGCAAGAGGAATCCAAAATTGGGCCCTGTGCCACTCACTTCTGCTTCCTCCACCATCCTGCGGTGTGGCTTCCTCTGCTTCTCTCTGAGAAGGCAGCTCCTGGTGCCGGTCCATGTCCCTTCTCTTCTCTTGTGAGGGCCGACGCTCTCTCCCTTCATCTCTCTTCCTTGGCTCCTGTTCCTGAGGCTGGCACTCCTGCTGCGGAGCAGGAACTGAGGGCTGGAGAGGCTGCTTTGGAGATCCTGGTTGTCCTGATAACTCTTGCTCAGGTTTTTCAAGCTTTGTCTCTGCTATTAGGGAGGAGAAATTGACTGGTTCCACATACAGTGTTTCAGCATGTATTTTTCTTCTGCTATTTTCTGGCCACTGCAGCAGTGCCCCTTATAAAAGGCTAACCTGTTCTACCTTTTGCATATTACATGTCTTAACGCTCTGCAGACAAAAGTTGTGTAAAGAACAAGCTAAATACTGCCGATCCTTCCACTGCATTGTTTCATATTGGGCTCCTTTACCTGACCTCCTGTCAGAGACAAGAGCCTTTCTAGCCTCCTTTTAGGATTGGCTCTTGCCTGGGCAAACATTAATCAGGGATGGTTTTGGATATGTTCCACCCATGTCCAGGACAATCTACATGGCAGTGATATCCTTACTATGCCTGATGTATTCTTGAACACCCATAGCTGAGCAATATCAACTAGTAACTGTTACCCTATCTCTATGCTAGAGGAAAACTGGGTGCAGACCCCTATGATCACTAAGTGAAATGCATCATAATACAATCAGTCAGATGAGGCAGGTATTATGTGGAAACACCCTGCCCCCCAGCCTAGCTATGCAACACAAAGAAGATAAATCCCATCAAGTTTCTGTGCCTGAAGGCCTCTGAAGCATCTGGCTTCACTTCAAAAGAGATCCCCACCTGAGCTTCTAAAGCTGTTGGAAAGGAAGTTAAAGCTGTGGGGCTGCAAAGTCATGCATCACCAGCCCTGTACCTGCTGCTGAAGCCTCTTCCCACAAAGAGAAAGAAATGAGAGTGCAAGACTTGGCACAGCGAAGCTTCACTCTTTTAGCAAGGCCTGCTGTGACCGGACAAGGAGTTTTAAACTAAAGCAGGGTAGACTTAGGCTAGATATAAGGAAGAAATTTTTTACAATGAGGGTGGTGAAGCACTGGAACGGGTTGCCCAGAGAGGTAGTGGAGGCCCTACCCCTAGAAACATTCAAGGTCAGGTTGGACGGGGCTCTGAGCAACCTGATCTGGTTAAAGATGTCCCTGCTCACTGCAGGGGGGTTGGACTAGATGACCTCTAAAGGTCCCTTCCAACCCAAAGCATTCTATGATTCTATGAATGTCCCCCAGAGCACCTCCCCACTCTCATTCTGTTTGGGCAGTGGGCAGCATGGCAGAACACATGACCATTTTGCATGTAAATTTTGGGAAAGATGCACACTGACTTGCTTGGCTGTCAGCACAGCTCATGTTGGACAGGTCCGTATTAATTTGTCTGCAGTTTGCACTGTGCAGAGTTTTGGCTATACTTCATGAGCAGAACCTCACGTAAAATTTGCATATGAAACCAGTCTGCATGTGCAGATGTGAAAACTGCCCATGCAAATCACACAGACATGAGCACAACCCCGGAGATGGGGAGAGCAATTCTCTTACTGAATTCTTGCTCAGCTGATGCGTCCTCTCCCTCAGAACCACCTCTGGACTCTGGGCCTGCTCTGCTCCCTGTAAGAGAGGCATATTAAAGTCCGTTTCAAGACCATCAGTCACAAAGCATGCAAGAACTCATGCAAAGCTGCAGTAACAGCTGTATATGCCTAGAGAGTTGTTTTGTTTCACCTGGCAATTAAAGGACAGTCATAGAGAGGTTACCTTATTACACATGTTCTCACAATCAACAAAACCAGGTCAGAAAGAAGCATGCACCACAATCTGTCTTCACAGAATCTTAAAGGCTCCGTTTAATGCACTCCTTGGCAGTTTTATTACATCCCACAGTTGTGCTGGGCCAGCTATGTGAATTTCGCCTTCATAATGCTGATGGAGGAGCCACAGTGCAAGGAAAGCACAACCATGGGGACAGTGCTTCAGTAAATAGAGAGTTCCGCATCAGCAATTATTTTAATGCCCTTCTGCCTGGGATATGCGGGCAAGAAATGCAAAACATCAGAAGTCTGCTCAAAGATACAGAGTCAAAGCTTACAGAGTGCCAGGAATACCTGCTCGCCCCAAAGAAATCAGCTCCTCAAGGGAGCGTGTTTTGGCTCTCACACTCTCCCACCGAAAAAAACAAAGGTGTTGGTGGGGTGAGGAGAAGCTCCTGGAGAACTCCTCTCCATGCACTTCTTACAGTCAGCAAGGCGAGTTCAGCAGTTCAAGTCCTGGATTGACCTCTAATCTGAGAGCCTCAAAAGATAACACTAAAAACATGCAGCTGCATCTCCCAAGGAAGGTGGGTTGAGGGGAAGCCATCTCACCTATGGTCAGCAGTACTAGCTCACAGTCCTAGAGGACACACAACCTGTCATTCCGTGGATGAAGGACAATGCCAAAGCAATAGGAAGGGAAGGCCTTGTGCAGTAAGACACCTCTCCACCAAGCCTCACAACAACAGAGAACCTGGTAGCAACACATCTGCATGCAACATCTTCAGTGTGGACAGGGAAAAGGGTCTAAATGAAGCACAACTAATAATTCTCCTACACAGTGCTCAGTTAGTCCACCAAGAGAGATGCCACAGGGAAGCCAGAAGAGAAACTTACTTGTCAGGGCAGATGAAACTTTTAACCAAACAAACACAGGGGGACCCGATATACTCACCATCTCTTGGGAGCTTGCAATAGGAGCAGGAAGATCTGTAGCCCACAGTACACACCTTACACTGCAATGGAAGATGGACAGCATGAGGAAGTCATGTTTTGAAGGTAGTGGGTACAATCTGCTCCAGAAGGTCAAACTCTGCAGTGCTTTCAGAAAGTAAGTAACAGCCACAGAAAAGTTACAGTGACAGCTTGAGAGACAGAATGAGTAATGGGAGCAGGAGCCTTTGCTGGAATAGAAGGGAAATGCTCACATGGCTCGCAAATGGGATTGCCTTGGGAACAGGATTTTCACACAACTTCTGAGCACAGATTTGTTCACACCATGGAGGTACTTCACTAGTCCTTGAGATAGGACCCTTCCCCCTCTCAAGTGATGCTGGTCCAAAAAGCTCCATGCTAGGCAACATACTCCTAGCCACCCTGTTGTTTCAAAGGATCCAAAGTTACTTTTGTATTCTCTAATCTCAACTCACTCCTAAAGCAGTGACAAAGCCCTTATCTGAACTAAACTGTAGATACTAATGTAATTTGCTGCACAGGGAGAGTCAATGAAGAGGTGTCTGCTAACCAAGAGGTACAGTTGTACAGGCTTGGACGGTTATCCCACCCAGAGCCACTGTGGAAAGAGCCAAGTGCCTCGTCTTCACAGCTCTCTCCAAACACAGCATTCCTAACTTCCTCATCAAACTCTTTGTAAATGCATTGCTTCTTTTTCATACTTTTTTTTTCCTTAACTAAAGCCCTGCAAATGCTCTAGGGCACGAGAAAGCTCTTTCAGGCCATGCTTGTGCACAGCAACAGTAGAGGCATATGCTCCAGCTAGTTCTCATTGCACTGAGAACTGTTGTGAAACCTGAAACTGCTGTCTCTACTTGACCTCTGGAGCGTTGCAAGCATAGATGAGGCACCAAACAATGGCTCTGCTGGCAACTGGCGTGCATCCAATCCGCCAGGATGACGGTCTTTGTAGCCCACTGTGATCCAGTGGTCAAGGTGGGAGTCTAACCAGAACCGATCCCTTCTCACCCTGCTGCAACCTCTTGGTCTGCAGTCAGTGGGAATGCAGACAACAACCCTGCCCTTTGCTGTAGCACTCCTCCCCAGCCTACTGCGGCCAAAAGCACCTGTTCTGGGAGAACCATGGGAAGGGCATGGGAACAAATATGACCCTCGGGCAACTGTGCCTCCCCAGAAATGGGCCAGTTCCAGTCTGTACTAACTCCTGCCTGGACTTGGACTCATTTCCATGCTTCCTTCCCTGCTGCACTTACTACACTCAAATCTAGATCACAGGTTCCTGCATGAGGCAGAGGGGTGGTTTGCACTGTTACGCTGGTGAAAGCTCAGGTTACCTGGGCAGTGAAGACACTTGCAGTTACACACATGAACCAGAGTGAAAGCCTGTTCCATTCCCATTGGCAGAATAACTGCCTCATTTTGGTTTTTAAGGAGAAAGGATCCACACGCTATTTTCCCCATTTTAAAAGGGAACCACTGCACAGGGACAAAACTGCTCTGTGGATAAACACTGGCTACCTGTACCAAAGCAACATGTACTCATAGGTGGTACCAAAAACAAGGTAGGGAAAGCCACTTCTAAACTGAAGAGGCAAGAGCTTCAGGACAGGTATTACTCTTAAGGATCTTCAGCCACTGAGCAAGTATCACGTTCCTCTCTGCTGCCACTGCCATGAGAGCCCGCAGGGGAAGCGCAACACAGCTCTCTGCTCGCATACTTACACGTTTGCAGCGCCAAAACTCTGGGCACGGAGTGTACTCAAGGGTCACTTCTTTGCCACCGATCGAAAGAGTTCCCTGTTGAGACAAGGGGGTAAATGACGAATGTGCCCAGCACACACAGATTACCCAGAGGCAAAGAAAGGGGTTAAAGCTCTGGTTCCTAAAGGTTTCGCAAGTGAAACAGGGTGAAAGGGGGAGAAAGTCTCCCAGTTCAGTTAGCTGGAGCTTTGCCATGGAAGTGGAAGGGAAACCGCCTGTGCCCTGCTCTAGCATGGGGCTACAAAGCTGCGTGTTAGCTCCAGAGGAACTAGGCAGAAGAGGCTTTGCCACCTCCTAGGAAGAGCAGAGACAGAGTAATGAGAGCACAAGAGGGAAACTGCTTTAACTTGCTTTGTCCACATGCTGGAAAAGGGCAGCTGGACAGCCTCCTTCACACCAGCCACCGCCAGGCTGGGCACAAGACAGCTACTTGAGGAGGAATACTAGGAAAAATGCCACGGAGGTGAGAGAATTTTCATACTTGGGTCAGTCTTCATGTCACTCATGAAACCCTGGCTTTCCTTCAGGGAAGTATGCCAGCACATGGCAAGGCCACTGACTGTGCAGCCAGTCCTTGGTGGGGCTGGCCTCGAGCACCTGTGCAGCAGCAGCACTGCCTACAAGGACACACTGCTTCCAGCTCCACCTATTACGCTTTGGAGAGATGTCAGGAGCCCAACAAATCCACAAGCTTTGCTGAAATGCAGATGATTTAAGGGTGAAATGAAGCCATAGGTGCAAGTCCCCCCGGTCCTGCCCAGAGCAGCCCATAAAAGCAGTGAGCAGCAAGGATTCCTGGTGGCTTTCATCTGCCACAGACAACAGATCATGCCTGGGCATGGAGGATGCAGGCCGAGCTGCAAATGCACAGAGCCATGAGACATCTCATGTCACTGGAGGCAGTGCCAATCCAGGCAGTCTGTATTTCCCAATACCACAATATAAGACTTGGTGACAATAATGAGACTCAGACCCAGGTCTCCCAAGTCCCAGGACAGCAGTTGCTCTTCTGGCCCATTGCTGGATGGTACAGACAGATGTCAGAGAGCTGTAAATGGCCCCAAGCTATTCTGGGGACCTCTGGTGAGCCAGAAGTTTCCCAGGTATTCTGACACAGTAGCCTAGTCACGCAAGAGCCCCCAGAGCAAACCATGAACGTGAGAAAACAAGTTCCCAGAGTTATTATTCAGAAGTCACGATATACCCATGCATAAATTGCTGTGCAGAATGGGAGGGAGATGCTAGGGAATATGTAAAGCAGGAGGGAAGAGTTCATGGGAGGGAATCACTCAGCAACGGTACAACAACAATCCTTTAACCCCTACAAAAAAACACAGCAGAGAAAGTTGGAGACCAAAGATACTGTCCTGTAGGGTCAGGTTCAACCACCTCCCCTCTCAGCAGCCTGCCTTTTATGGACCAAGGCTGTCCTTTCCTACCAGGCCTGTATGTGTTGAACACTTCAGGGGTTTCCTTTCTGCCACCCAGCTGTTCAAACACTGCTTTCCAGCATGGACCTCCCATTGCCTTACAGAAAGCTGAGCCGTTCTTAGACCTTGCTGAAGGCTGGTGTGTGTACCCAGAGCACAGTGCTGCAACCTCAGATGCAAGGAATCTCCCCCAGGTCTATTCACAGCATGGAGTATTGCCTACTTCACATGTCCAGGAGAAGGTTTGCACCTTCTTTAGGCATGTGAGGAAACACAAGTGAGAAAGACAGGGCAGTGAAAATCAAGGCTGTCCCACTAGGACTGTCGGTCCCTCTGAGACGGGCATGCTCCCTCTCCCAGGCAGGACACCCAACACATCACATCACACACTCAAGAGACGGGCAGTGCCAGGAGAGCAGGCTAGAAATGCCTGCGTCTGCCTCAGGACCCACTGAGCACAGGCAGGGAGAGAAGGCAGGGTGCACATCCTCATGAGCAGAGCTGTGGCTACTCCATGAGCCCAGAAAAGTCCTCGGAAACAGCAGCTCCTCAGCAGGCAGTTGCAGCCCTGCCTATGAGCTCAGGAAACAAGGACAACTAGATTCGAGGACACTTCCTCTGCTAGCGCAATCCATCATACAGCTTCATCCTTCTACCAGCCATTGAGGATAGAACTTGCCAGAAAGCCTTAAGATTATTTTTGGGTTTATGGAAAATGGTTTTGAAGCGCATGTGGTGCTGGTCTCTCCTGCAAATTCAGTTCTCGGAGACTGCAGAAAGTGTCACTCACATAATTACTCCTTAATTTCCTTAACACCCTGCTGATTGCCTGCTTACTTTTTCAACAAGCTCTCTCTTACTGATTTCTTCTTGATAAAGTCATTTTCAAGGTTGCAATCATCATTTAACACACCAAAAAGAGTCCTTCATTTAGGACACACATTGTCAGGATTCAGTGACTTTAAATTCCTCATTCCCCCATTTTGTTACCAGATTCCATCCCAAATATTTTCAGAACCTTTATTTCCTCTAGTCCCCGTCACTGCTTATTCTTTTTCATCTATATCTTTTTCCTTCTCTCTGCAAAATATTTTTGATAATACTCCAATTTTCAGTTCACCACTTTCAATTGAGCAGATCTTTGTGAAATCACGAAGGTTTTCTGAGAATTTCAGGGAACAGTGCTAGAGGGAAAAAAAAAGGTAAGCCCAAGGTATGCCACGTGTTCTGTCTGGTACCCAGACTGTAACGATCTCTTCCATATCCATGCATTTTATCCTGGACCTCTCTCACCGACTCACCTGCACTATGCCCGTTAATTCTCCCTGTGGATTTTCAACATCCTGTACTTCTGAGCAGCTTGGCCTTTTCTTTCTAAATCAGTATGCTACAGAAATGTCTCTCTGGTCCTTCCAGTCAGGAACCTCCCCCTCAAAACTAGCAGGAAACACACAGTTGACTCACCAGTGAAGGGTTTAAAAGGCAGCACAGCTCTGCAGTACTAGAACACTGAGCTCTCAGCCATGGAAATACCTAGATTTCCAAGGGCACGAGCAGATTCTACTGTTTTTTCTGAACTGCCAAATTCATCAAAACAGAGCATCAGGACTTTACTGCTGGGAGCAATGTTTTATGCTACTGTTCGATATCTTTCAAACACAGTTATACATGTTTTTTCACTTAGGGGTCTGTTGGAGACACAATACTGGATTCTAGTCTAAGTGATACAATTCAGTACAAGCCATTTCAGCTAAAGCAACTAAAAAATCTGCATCATCTGGAATAATAGCCAATGGCCTAGTATGTAAATATTACTGTCAGTAGGCTGATCAACTGAGTAATCCCATCATGAGGTGGTTCTAGAGAGAGATGCCACAAAACAATAAAGCCTGTTTGCAGAAAGCACACACAGCAAGTAGAAATGTCTTGAAGCCCTTCACTGAGCAGGGACAAAACCCACAAAAACAAGTTGCTTTAAGAGAGGGAAAGAAAAAGGGAAAATCCCCTAGCCATGATATCCACAGGTGATGAAATCCTTCCAAAAGCACTTTGGAGACTGAGCATCAGCTGGGCACAAGGCTTCGGCAACGAAACTCCAGTTTTACTAGAGTAGATTCCAAGCTCTTTGTCACCAAAGGCAGTTAAACCAGAAGCATTAAAAGAATATCATTAAGATCCAAGTGGTAAAGGTAAACCTAACTATAAGAAAAAAAACAGACCACACTCCTAGCACACATAAAGCCCACTCATGAGGTTGGTTTTAACTCATCTTTAGTTTAACCTCTTTGCAATACTATTTTAGCAAGGAAAGAACTCACCTCCTGCTCCGAACAGAGCACAGCTAACTCACATGGGCAGGAGAAGTTGTGCATGCTACACAGATCTGTGAGCACAGATCGCTTTGATCACGCTTCCTAGGGAAGCAACAAAGCTACTGACAGGGCCAGGAGACAGACTGCTGCAGGTCAGGCATGGCACGAGCTACCCACTTCAGCTGCTTATCTCTCAATTAACATTTACAGTTGGCATGCTGGTATTTTTCATGCTTGTTGACAGCCTCCTAATGATGATGACTGGGGGTTGAGGAGGGGGAGAACTTGCCAAAAAAGTATCTCTATGCTCTCCAAGACCGAGATGACAGAAGAATACAAATCATCAATGTCAAAGTTTCCGCTAACTGTTTCCCTGAAAAAAATTTAGAGCATCCAAGAGTGACCTAGAAAATTTGAAACATGGAGAGCTTTTGGAGCACAGCACGCTCCCTCAAATCAAACCAGGCTTCTGCTTTAACTGAATTTGGCCAAACATTAAAACCTTCAGTAAAATCTCACTTCGGAGCCTCTTAACAATGAGCTGACACCTCTTCAAGTATTCCACCCCACAGGTCATGCTTCAGCAGCTACCACAGGGGCTGCCAAACCGCACGGAGATGTGGATGCAGCAACCAGCGCTGCTGTGGATTGCTGTGCAGGAAGTGTGCTCTGGCTCTTCCAGTGGGATGGTAACCACATGCCACCGTCCCTTGTCATAAGAAAGGCCACGGGTACCTGACTCAGTGGAATAGCAACTGTCAGTCTCAGCTTTACAGATCACACACCTGGAGTGGTACAGATCATTTTTGGAACAGAATCAAGGCTCAGCTCTGGAGCCCCCAAATCCACAAGGATCAGTAAGCCAAAGTTTTCTCCTTGGCTACAACCACAGAGCAGCAACCAAGGGCATGCAGGAACCACTGTCCCCACACTCCTCATATGAGGTGCCTGCATCACAAGTGAACCATATTCAGATCTCCTCCAGTGGCTGGCTCGTGCACAAAACCAAACACCACTTCAGCTAATTATTTCCTTATATTGTTCACAGTTTGATTAAATGGAAAATATCCATGCCATGAACTGAAAGGTTCTAGTATCCTTCTTGCTGACTAATAACCAAGTCAGAAGACTGACATGGTTCCACATGTTAAAAATTAACTGAAAATATCATTTGCAAACAGATACAAAACTGCATACAAAGATTATGACAAAAGAATGCTTATGGGCAGCACAGCAAAGCAGTCACATTAAAATACCAGAATTAACCTCATTTACGTGATGTTAATTAAGCCCTCTTATACATATTTACTATAATTAGGATGGTTAGTCAAAAATCATTATACATCCATCATTTAAAAATTATTTAAACCAATTAATGACTAGTGTTTATTGCTTTGGGAAGCCTCAGATAGTACCCCAGGAGGCAGCCTGGGAATGCAGAGGGAGCCCACAGTCACAGCAGCACGTCCTAGAACAGCGAACTCTCACCATCCTCAGGGTATCTTCCAGTCCTGGCCCCCAAATGCACTGAACGGCACTGCACAGGGAGACAAGTGGCTGAAGTCAGGTTCACTAATTGTAACCGCAAATCAGACTGCTTTCAGGTTTTCCTCCTATTTGAGTATGGATTATAAATGCAAATTTAACAACTCCAACCGCAACACAATGTAAATTATGTAATCACATCTTATTTCACTGGCATGGTTCTCATCTCTGTACAGAGGCTGAAGGGAAGCTGGCAGGGAGAGCACAAGGCTCTCTCCCTTAAGGTATTCAGATAAAGCAGGCAGATGGGGTCAAACACCAAAGGTCCCTCTAATGCGCACACCCCCAGCTGCTCATGGAATTCAGGAGGCAGCAGCTTCCCAGGATGGAGCAGAGGGCCAACACCAAGATACCTGGGAGGATAAGAGACCAGCTGGATATATTTCAAAACAAGATCGTCTCAGCCACAGAAACTGGCTTCTCGTCCCGTTTTTTCCATATGCTGAAGTTGTTATTTCTGAGCTCATTGGCAGCTGCTGTACAAGGGACTCAGCTCTACAGAGCAACAGGCAGTACATCTGCTTACCTTTGACAAAAAGCAGATGAGAAAAGCTGCGAACCCACAAACCACAATCCATCTGTAATCAGACATTTAGAAAACAGAGCGTGACGTGGAGAGATGAAGAAATGAGAGCAATCCAGCCTGCTGCAGGGTATTGCAGCAAACTGCCATTTCCTACAGGAACAGTAACTACAAGCAAATTCCTAGTGTAGTGGGACGTTCCCCAAGGCTCTCAGCTCCCTTTCTCCAGCTCCCTAACCATTTGCAGCTCAAGGACCTTCTTTTTATTGGCCTGATCTATCAGTGTCCAGCACTCTACTGCTGCGTAGCTGACAGCAAGGCAGATTCAAGATATACAGGGGAAAAGGATGGTCTGACAAGTGGTGGATCCCAGGGGAATGGTTACATCACCAAGGGGATCCAAACAACCTTGCTGTGTATTATTATTACAGGTCTCTATCAAGACAAACACTGAGATGAATCTTGCACAATAGTTGTGTTAGTGCTCACCTGGAAAGGAGGATGTTTGACTCCTGAGCATCAGCAATGCTTGGAGCTCAAGAGCACGTTGGCATCACTGAACCATTTAGCAGTAGGGCATTCGTTTCAATAGTGATCTGATGCCAACCAGCCTGGCATGCTCAGGGCTCATGGTCTTCAAGGTCAGAGGAGGCCTGAGACTGAGAGCCCAAAGATGTCATCATCAATTCTCAGTTAACAGAACATAATTTCAGGCACATCACTGATGGGCATGTTAAACAAAATTGGCACTAACACAGAACTGAGGCATTAGGAGGATAACTTGGAGAGTCCTAAAGATGTAGTAGCTAAATATAACAGATTAAGATGCTATACAAGGATTATTTTAGCCCAGATAGCATTCAGTGCCTCCTTTCCAAACTCCTTTCATACAAAACCCATTACCTACTTACACTGGGACTATCCACTGTGACACACAAGTTTCCATTTCTACTTGCCCCCAGACAGTCCTTCTCAGGCCTCCCTTTCTGCCTGGTTATCCAGGTCATTTGTCCTCGAGCAGAAGGTGCCAGCCTGCATCTTTTAAGTACCTTATTTCTACAGACACCCAATCTAGCCTGCTGAGACACCTCCAGCTTTCTTCCTACAATTTCTAAATTCCCTGGATACAAGCCATACTCTTTTTAAGCAAGTCCCAGTATCTTTCTACAACTCATCTCCCCGCCACTGACATCCTTTTCACAAATATACACAGAAATTGCCTTTCAGACTATGCCAGCTCTCTACACTTTATTGCCTGAATTCTGAATTCCAATTCACTTCCAAGTTAGGACTCTCGAAGTGCTTATCTTTTAAACACAGCACTTGCTTCACTTGTCAGCACACTCAGTCCTGCTCTGAGAACACCACCAAAACAGTCAGTACAGGCAAGCTCCCAATTACGGCTCCAGGAAGGATAACAGCAATGTGTTGCAGCGTGAGAAACCACACAATGTGCCTAGGACTTTACATGCTCTAGGGCCATCTTTGGGTGGTAGGTGATATGAATGGATTCTGCATTTCACCCTGTAAGGAGATTTCAACACATCTGAAAGTTTTGTTTGATTCAGTGAAGTGCAGTGGACCTTTTACCTGCCACTGAAAGCCCTAACGTCTCCCTGTCCAGCTAATTCTAACCTCCAGCTTCCCTCACCCCTCTGAAGAGGGCACCTTTGCGGATCAGCATTATAGGGTCACTGGAAAAATGTGGAAATTTTAAAATAAAAGCCTTTCCTATACAGTACAAAGGGGTCAGAAGAGGATTTCTAGAATTCAGACAGTGAGGGTCTGGGAGCGTCAGGAGATAACAGCTCAAAGGGGGACAAGTTCTGTGCTCTCGTGTTACTGGCTGCACTCCCATTCCACAGCTAAAGAGAAGCATGGATGGTTAAGGACTTATTACAGGGTAAGCTAAGAAGGTCATGCATACAACCTTCTTTAACGGCTGGACTCAATGATCTTAAAGGTCTTTTCCCACCTAAATTATTCTATGATTCTATATCAAGCGCTTGTTCCCATGTCCAAAAAAGTATGAATCAGGTTGAATCCTCTATTTGAAAAGTATACTTAAACTATTTATATTTAAATATTTAGCATATCAAGTATCATTATTCATAGATGGCTCCAGGGAAGGGTCCACATGGCTCTGCCTCATCTATATTCCTTTTCTGATTCATCACGGTCTATTGCCTGGACACTGTGGTTCAACAACAGCTGCTTCAAAGACTCCCTTTGCTCCCAACACAGGGATTTCCCTTCTCTCTCCAAAATGCTGCTCTAGTGCCTGGACATATTTCTCAATACTTTGTTATATGGCCACCTTCTTCCTCAAAGGTCATCTCATCCCATAAGGCTGTTAAACAATATAAAGATTAAGCACGTTAGCACAATGGACTAATCCACCCCAGGACCTTCCTGTGCATTTCCCCCAGGGGTACCTTACAATTAGCAATGGCCATAAGGAAGCAGGCAGAACAATGAAGAAAGGCCCAGCTCCTTACTCATAGATTTGAAGCACAATATCAGAACACTAAAGAGCAATCCCAATGCAAAATCATGCTGGGAAAAAGTCAGGCTGGAAAGCTCGGCCTTACAGGGGTATATTTATTCCTAGCCAATTCAGCATATTTGATTAAGCATTTAAAGATCCCACACCAAAACAAAAGCGTGTCCTTTTACTGAAGCATGTAACCATGGGATTACACACCGATTCCAACACAGCTTGACCTGCGTGGTGACCAGAGCGCAGGACGTTCTGCGCAGCAGCAAACGTTCACTAAGAACACACCAACTGTAAATGGGGAAGAGAGCAGTTCAAAGGCTCCCCCAAACATGCCTCCAAACTCATTTCTGCGCCCACTGGATTAAGCACTCGGAGCCTTCACTGGCAATGATTTCTCTGCAGCCAGTGCTCAGGCAAGCTCCCTGCAGGACAGCCTCTCTGCCACAAGGAAAAGACCCAAAAACCCTGGGAAGAGGGAGCAGCTCTGGATGAAAAGAGGGTTTTGTCCTTGGAGACTTCATTTCTCAACATCCCCACATTCTCAGTTAATGGCAAAAGTGGGTGCCTGATACTGACTCCAAAAGGGTAAGAGAAAGAACCCAGCCAGCTGCCAGGGGAAATGCATCAGCAGTGCAACTCTTACCTGTGCTGTCTCAATGATGATTCCCAGCACGTCACCATGACCTTGAGGTGGCCTGTCCAAAAGCTAAATCCAGATCCTTAATGGTCACACCTGGACAGAATCACAAGGCAGCTGGCACATCTTCAGGCTGGCATCTGTACCAATTTCTACATCTGAGCAGGTGCTGCCTCTTAAGAGAGCTCTTCTTTGGGGGTGATTTGGGAAACAGCTGCTTTAACCTTTTTGGTCAGTATTTGCCCAAGAAACCTAGCGCAGTGTGAGAACAGAGCTATCTGAGCCCTTTGGAAGGAAATGAGTTTCTCCTGCCAGCCTGGCTTGCGTACAACATAACACCAGTGGGTGTCACAGCTCCCCCAGAGGACCCAGCAGCTCCTCCTTTACAGGGGCACTGAGGTTTAAGAGGTTCATCCAGGCAACTGCACTGCACAACATCCAGAGATACATCCAGATCCCTCCTTCCTGGCCAGTTCCCAGAACTGCTGAAAAAAGGAGCTTAAGTGCTTTGTCAGGGTGCAAGAGGCAGAAGAAGCAACTCTCCTATGCGAATATCCAGGCTCTGAGGCTGCAATAGCTGACCTCAGCTCTTCAGGAGAGTCTAGCCAGAGAGAGCAGTTCCTACGATAACCCTGACACCGAGGAAGGAAAAGAACACGATTTCCTGTTGTGTCAGAAGTGCCCCAGCTTGGCTGAATTCCTAAGGGATTGGGAAGGGAAAACAGCATGCACAGACATCTCCTTAAACTGTCAGATAAGCAGCACAGTAGTGGGTGGCCCAGGTAATGCCACTTGAACCTCTTGTAGGACTCTAATACCTGGGGATGTATCAAGCCAGGCAGCGACACACAGCTCAGTACAGAGACTGGCCCGTGCAGACCAAGGGCAGACAGACACAGAGGTACAGCCTGCAGCTCCTTGTGTGTGGCTGCTCATCTCTCAGCAGCAAGCACTGGAGCACCCGAGAGGTGATGCTTTCAGCTGCTCCTCTTAGAATCTCACAGATCAATCATTTGCCTGTCACTAGCAGGCATCTATTAAACATTTTGGAATTCACTTCTTACATTTAATGACAGGCCCAGTACACACCAGAAGGAAGAAAAACAGACAAGCAAAGTTAGTGCAATGGGCAGAGAAGCAGGCAGTGGTAGAGGACAAACACCGATCTAACACGGACCAGGCACAGAAGAACACCTTGCCAGGGGAAAAAAGAAACAAACCACCTTAGGTCTCTTCTCCAGTGGTATCAGAAGTTGGGAAGAATCAATCAGGCTTTCAAAAACCTAGGACTATAAACAGTAAAATACCTTAGAAATCATATCATTAATGTACATCTTTGCACCGTGAGACAGCTTCTTAGTGAGACTTCTCAACCTGATTTTATGTGTATGAAAATACATCTTGGGATTCTGAGGACTTAAAATTGCTTTCTATGTTAACTCTGCTCCTGAGATCCTTGATGGAAAAGTACATCAAATATTTGCTTGGGCTTTTACTGCCATACTGGCTCAAATCTGGTACATGAAGCCCATCTGAATATTGCTAATTTCCTGCTAAAACATGGACTGTACATCACAAAAACTAAGATTTCCACTGCTGTCTATGAAAACAGGAGAGAATTACGTTCATCCTCTTGTTCTAAAGAAGACAGATTTAAATACTGAAATCTCGTATTTACAGCTTTATAGCTTTGACCCTCATTAAAAATGTAATTCATTACATGATGCACTTGATTTTAGACCCCTGTCCTTTGGGGAATCTACTTCTGGAAGCTGTTTGTTCATCCTGTGGAAGACATAACTATCTGAACTTATAGGTGGCCTGAAGTGATGGAGATGCAGGAGGACACTTGGACACAACATCTGGTAGTTGTCAATGCATACACACAGTGCAACAGCACAGCAAAACAAACCTTAAGGCAGAATACTACTTTACATCAGACACTTCACTGCAACAAGTCAACCACACATTGTACAACTTCTGTCGCTGCAGAATCCAGGAAGAACTTTCCACCTCCCTCCTGTGTCTCCTTGTACAAAAGGGCTTCAGGATTTTCCCCCATTGCCCTCTCTTGGGAGCAACTGTAGCCAAAGATTCAGTAAGCTGGTCACACAGTGGTACTGAGGACCTCTCAGTTGCTGTCCCATTCACACATGTTGGGTTAAACAGGTTGCCAGATACGATGCAAGAAAAAATTCTCCCCCTCTGAAATGAGAGAGGATCGGGGAAGTTTGTGTCTTTCCTTGGAAGTGCAGAGGGCTGTTGTCTGCCAGCACCCTCGGTACTCTTCCACCTAACGTGTTTTCTTGTCCTGCAGAGATGTAGAATGACAGCAATGCTCCTGATCTCTGATCCTGTAGCATACAGTGTTTCTTGTGATCTCTGTGGGTATTAAAGCTTTAATAAGAGTTTTGAAGGTGTCCTGTGGCTCACAGGGGAATGGGGCGGCTAATAACTGTGTGTCCTTCTGCGTTAAATACCTGTTTCCTTGTTGCCTGTGATTGATGGATAATGATACAATAGTCCACTCAGGCGTGCCAGCCCCCATTTTCCACTGTAATCATGTTTCATTTCTAGTCAAGTACATTAACAGCCCAGTTACAGTCAAATGGAAACAGAAATTCACAAATAAAAGTTGCTGACTGCCACAGCTTTGATCTTGCATCTTCAAACTTGAAACATCTGAATTTAATCTTTTGCTTGTGTGAGTCTCATAACCTGAGCAGAAAATGGCAAAAATCAAGGTACTATTTTGAATGCACTCCAGTTCAAGGTAGCTAAACTTCCGTGATTTACATTGAAAAGCTCCAACACAAACTCAACTGGGAAGAAAACAAGACTAAAATCCACATCTGAAGGAAATTCCAGCTCTCTCTCACTATCGTAACCATAGTTATGCAAAAAAAATACATAGTTTCTGCAGAAAAGCAGGCAGACCATCGCTCTTCTAAGAGAAGGAAACAGTGTTTCTGCCTTCCTCAACCCCAGGGAGTGTGCAGTTTGACCTTTTTTTTCAGCCTCTAAATTCAACCTTTTACCTTCCTGTTCCAGCAATTCAACATCAAGAGTGCACCAAGGAATGGAAATAGCAATTGCCACCAAGATAGCATAAAAGCATGAACGAACAGTTCTGATGCTGAAGCTAACAAAAACAACTCATCAAGTGAAAACTGCAACAACATTTTGGAGTGCTCCCACTTATTGAAACAGTCCAGATGGAGTCTTAGCGCTATAATCTGGCTCATATGCTTATACAAAACACATATCTGGTGTTCCCCTCCACGTTGCCGGGATTGGGCTGAGAAGGACTGCCGTCTCTTTCACGATGACAGGTCTTGTGCAAACCATTATGGCAAAACCATGATAGAAAATGGTCTTGCTCTGGAAATGAAAGTTATGGTATGCTCACCAAGATGCCTTTATTCATGTAAACTGAACCCATATGGACATTTCCCTCTGCCTCTGTGACTCCTTTAAGTAACTTCAGTCATATCATCAGCACCATCCCCTTTCAAGAGTACAGAGGGAATTTCTGATAGTGCATCTGCAGTTCTGTTAGTCTCTAGCTTACTTAAAGGATGACTTCAAAAGCATCAAAGCAAATTAGTGGCATGAGTCCTACTAACTTTCATATAGGAGCTTGATCAAGGGATTTCACATCTTAATCCAAAATCACCTTCTGACCATGTACACAATCTATCAATTTTGGCAACACACTATCTGTCCTACAGCTGATTTACCATACTCCTTTGAAACACTTTGATGCTACAATGATAAACACCTTCTAAATGGTTACACAAGAATATATTTAGAGTTTCTACAGATTTACATAGAAAATCAACCAATCATGAATGTAAACACAATGAAAAACATACAATCTGTGAGTAAGAGCAGCCATCAGTAAAACATTGCTCTTCGTTTTAAGGTGAAACTGCACCTATACGTAGGTAGCATCTGTGACTAAGATTTCCTCATCGTAACACAGCTGTTCCATTAACAGTTTGGAGGAGAGGACCCGATAGCTACACGGACAGGGTAGCATCTGTAACCTGCATATGCATCCAAGGACTACTTCAAATCCTTTCTAGCTCAAGGCAAAATCTCACCTACAAACGGATTCAAAGGATGAGTGTGCCAGATGCCACGTCACCCAGGAAAATGCTTCGCATGTTGAAAATGACTGAACAAAGCTATTTCTTAGGTGTTGCTCTGCCAACGAGTGCTCTGCAATACAACTTTAGCCCTATGGAAGGGGCAGAGAGCAGACTTATCTGTGGTACACACTGCACTTCATATTCACAAGCAAAAGTTTTCAAGTACCCCCATTTTTACAACAGCCATGCTGGGCATGACCAAAGGTCCAGCTGCCCAACAGTGGTTCCTCACTTTGAGCCACCAGTGTAGGGAGTATCCACCCCCACACACCTTTGGATGCTGCACAGAGGCATGCAGTACCCAACAGGAGTGAGTGATGCACTGCAAGTACTGGTGTATCACATCATACGATCAATCAGACAGAGAGGACTGGACACTTATCTTGGCAATCACTCACAGATCAAGTTATTTAAACAAATTTCAGGAAATCACAATTATTCCTTAACATTTGCCAGCTCAAGCTCCTGGCATTGTAAATAGAATTTATCCCAACAGAGAAAAACTTGATTAACAAGCCATTTGAGGTCTACAGGGAAAGAATGGATATTTCAGAGATACATCATCACACAGATTTGTTAATGTCAACCGGCAAAAAAACCCAACGAACCCATAACCAGAATATAAATGCCCAGGGGCCAGAGGGAGACCAGCTTCATTTTAGAGAAGTGTAGGGAGGGATGCTTTATGTGGAACAACCTATTTATATGGCAGCCCAAGTGAACTTCAGCACACCAAATAGATAATTCTGCAATATATAGCAATATTTGAGTCCTGAGAGAACCCTGCTGGGCCATACGTCCCCAGCAGCAACCAGAGATACTAAGGAAGTCCTGCTTAAGCGTCTGCTGCATGCTCCAAGCTGCTCACCCAGAAGCTGTCCTCTGGGACAATCCCATTACAGAGCAGCAGTTCAGCAGCAGCGAACACATACAATCCTCATCACATGGGTAAGGTGAGGCTGAAGGAAAAAAGGAGGAAGGAATAGAGGAGGACAAGATTTTGGAATAACAGCAGGGAGGTAGAGGGACATGGCAAGCTGGGATCACACAAGTAGAGCAAGAAGATGGAGCTTCACAACTCTTCCAGTTAAAAGCGCACTTATTTTAAGATACGTTGGTTAGCATGGTGTGCTTCCTGAGGCAAGGCAGGACAGAGCTGCCAAGAAAGCTGTAGGTTTTTTATCTGGAAAAAACACATTGATGGGCAGCTACCACTGGCTGAAGGAAGAGTGTGTGAAGTCTTTGGCAGAAGATCTCCTACGACCTCCTGTGCCAAAGGAAGAGAGACTAAGAGGATTCACACGGCTTGCACAGTTGAGATGACAGAAGATGTTAAGATGACAGAAGAGAAGAAGGTCCAGAGAATATTTTCAGTACCAGAATTTTTTGGCAGTTACATTTTACAACAAAAGACACCCTTCTCTGCACGAGGAAGGTCTCTGTAGCATGCAGAGATTAAGTCAGTCCTTCCAAACAGAAAAGCAGACAGTGCATTTATCACATCACTGCAGGATATACACATGTACACCCACGCACCCAGCCCTGTCACAGGTCATCGCAGGCAGATCCGACTGCTTATTCACAGGCAAGCCTCTGCCCAGCACTAGGAGCCTCCCACTGCAGACTTCCGTACTGATCCCAGAGGCTTACAACTCCAATTACATGACGGTACAATGCAGTGATTAGTGAGACACAAGTGGGAATGAACAAATGATTGACTCAACATGTCAAGCCTCAGTGATGTAAGACCAGGGTGAGCTCATGACAAGGTCACACACTGAATCAGACACACAAAAAAAAAAAAAAAACAAAACAAAAAAAAAAAACCCAAATCTGCTCTGCTGCCTGGAAATCCACTCATCTAATTACAAGGTAGCCTATGGAGGGAACTTTCCATAGGTCACTTGGATCATAAAAATTACTCCATAATGTGCATGTTTCCCAAATCATTAGGATGTTTATAAAAGAAACATTGCCTAGGTATACAAGCCTTTCCCTTCTCTATACACGCAGTCAAAGTGGAAGACTCCAAAAGGTAATTCTAGAAATCCACACAGTCAAAAGCAGGGCAGGTTTAATAGGGGGAAAAAAAGATGTGTGCTAATGATACAATCTGAGCAAAATCCACACACGTAATATACAACAAGAAAAGCAGAAGATAATGTCAGCTGATAATCCAAGGAGGACATATCAAAAGCAAGGCCATCTCCAGCACTCTTACCCTAACGTGCAAACGGATTTCAGTGTATTTGTGGACACACTCAATTGTCACCACCACCCTCAAGTTCAGGTTAAAGCTAAAGAGATGGAGTGACATTGTCAAGCGAGTAAGTGATGGATACCAGACAGCCTGTGAAAATACACTTGAGGCAGGTGTCATCTTACATTACGGGGGCATTTTGCAGATTCTAGAAAAAAATTCCAAACTCCACAACTCGGCATGTCCTACCAAAAGGAAAACAATTATTTTTAATGCTTGGACACACATTTTCTCTTACAAATTGCAACACACTCTTTGCATCACAGGCTTCAATAAATACTCCAAGGCTACAGGTCACCAGAGCAGGCGCATTCTCAGGATAACCACAAGCTCCTTCTGTATTTAACTGGGAAGCCACAGAGTTGTGACTGGTTACTGCAAATGTTTTCAGGACAGAAAGTGCTAGGCTTTGCCTGCTTGTCACAGCATCTTGTGGATTTTAACACCAACAGCTACAGCAAAAAGCCTGTGAAGTCTGATCTGTACCAGAAGCTAGCTTCACACTAAATGCAGAAAAGCACTACAGTGAATGGATAAAAGGGGACAGGCTCAGAGCAGGAGAAACACACAGCTGATGCTTCCAGTTGCAGGTGGTGGGATGTGCTCAAGTAAAGTGAGCACCCACAAAATCCAGTAAGAATTCCTCCTACCCTCTCCAGCAAGAAACAAGCAGGGAATGGAGGTACTGCTGTGCTCAGCAAGCTGAACCAGGACCGCACAACACTGCAGGGGAAACCGCTCTCTGAAACATGCCGATCTCAGAGCAGGAAGGCACAAGAGCAAGTCTTGGAATGACCGCTCTAGCACACGCCTGGAAACCTCCACAATAATTTACAAAGTATCTATTTTTAAAAGTTCATGCTATAGCTCTCCCATTTTTGCCCTCTTACTTAAGAAACAGGAGGAAAGGATTACAAAGATGTTAGTTACTAGCAACAAAAGCCAGGAAATATTCACGCTGCCAGTGTTGCTAAGTTTGAGGCCTGACAGGATTTGGAGACAATACTACATAGTCAGTCAAGACTAATAATTTGCTCCTAAGCTTAAAAAAAGCTTCTTCTACTTCCATATGTATAACAACCAGCTCCACACCTCAGCTAAAACAGTAGAATATCCAGGCAGCAGAGACAGGATCTCTCATTTCTCCTCCTTCACCTGCCTTTATGATATGTGACAGTACATGAAGGGTACTTCATTCCCTGCCTGATTTTCTTGCACCCAATAACAAGCTAATTATGGGTGTTTCTTCTACAGATGAAGGAGTGCAAGAGAGAATTCAGGTACTTAGTGGGATCCCAAAGCATGTGGAGAACAAGAGCCATAGGATGTATTCCAAAAGTTGTCTCCCAAGAAGCCAAAATGGTGCCCCAAGACAGGAACACTACTACACTATGGGCTAAACCAGCCCTTAATGCAAAGAAAATGCAGTAAGATAAATGCCACACCACACTACAAGTTCTCAAAACGAGAATAAAGGAGGGAAAGATTATTTAGGAGAAACCATGTGACTTAGCAGACAGAAACCCCATTTTCCGTTCAAAATACCTGTGCCTCCCCAATGGAAAAGCAGCTCATCACAGACAGAAAAGAGGTCTCCTCTCATAAAAGTCAAACGACAGCCAACTTGTAACAAAAGACCAACAGGAGCATCAAAACCATCAGGCTGCAACAAGGGCTGCACTCAGGTTCTGCAAAACAACTCAACAGCCCATCTGCCCTACTGGGCAAAGAGTCTCCCAAAGACAGCAGGAGAGCTGGCGCTTCGCTCAGCCAAGCCTGCCGCCCAACACGTCTGCACTAGCAACAACAGCAATCCATCACGTTTCACATACGTTAGGTGGGACCCTTTAGCTGTAATAAATTGCCAACGCAACAATCAACAAGGCAAAGCAATTAATAAAGGGGGTATTTTCATTACATTAGCTGTGGCAATTAATACAAGTGGAATGAAAATCCCCTACAAAATTAGGGCAACATAGAAGATGGATGTTTCCTTATCACGATGTACTTAATAGAAAGCCCCCTCAAATCTCAGCGGTCACACACTCATGCTAGACTTTCTGAATGAAGGGAGTTGGACCTGGTAAATCTGTAGTTAGCAAATTTGCGAATGATCTTGAGTGCTGGTCCGTGCTGAGTAAAATAAAAGGATTTCATGATATAGGAATTATACAACATAGGAATGTAGCAAATTGTTCTTTAGGCAGGGGCAGTTAAACAGGCATTAAACAGCATAAAAACACTGTCTCTGCAAAAGCTATTTATTTCTAGCCTACAGATGACTGAGAAAGAGGCAGGTTGACTAGTGAGGGGCTAGGACGTCACTGTGGGCTGACACTGTTTTGCTATTTATGTTCTCACAAGCGACTGAATTTGACAGGGATAGCTGATAACCTTCTGAAAATAACAGAACTACTGAAGAATTTAAGTCCTAGCTAACACAGGTTTTGGTTTTTGCAGCTTATAAAAATGCAGATTAATTCTCAGTCTGAGGAGATGATCTTACAACTCTACCCTGGAAGATCTTAAAATGGGACATCTGTTGTCTAAGAACAACTGAATTGCACAACTGCCTTTCTGACTATCTCTATTTGGCTTTTACTGAGAACTCACAAGTCAGCTCCCTCCCTTCCAGCAGGTCAGATACAAATCTTAACCACTTCTCTCTTTTAAAAAAAAAAATTAAAAAAAATCAGAAGGCCTTTTTTTTTCCTGTTCAATCAAGAGCAACATACAGAAGTCAACCTATGTGGGGCAATCAGAGGTTAGAAGTCTCCTGACCAAATTCTTATAGCTTGGGTCACCCCAAGCCAAAAAGCACATTTCTTGCTTCACTAATTACCAACTACTGTAGCTCTAGTAAAACACAGTGAAGACTGGAACATGCAGGCTTTGGAGATGATCCACTCCAACCATTCCATCTTCCAGGTTTCCTCTCCACACACAGAGCGCCACGTATAGCAGGAAGGAAAACTGGAAGACTTCATACCCTATCTGTTTTTAACATGTCCCAGGTAGAGTGCATGGCTGGGACCACTACCCCCACTGCTAGCGGGGTTCTGACAGCACCCTTCCTGAACGTTGGAAGGGAAACATGGTAAAAAATTATCTGGTCCGAAGGCCTGCTATAACTGCTGCTGGAGAGGGTCAATGTAAGCAGCAGCTGAACGCCAGCCAGAACCTCCTCATGTGCATGTGTGTACAGTGATTTACTGGGCACCTCTAGGCACTCGGTTCAATTTAAGGACTGGTGCTTATGGGCTCTTTGCTGTAGCAATGGACTGAATCTGATCAAGTCAAACACCTATCCAAGTACGTAGAGATGCTCCAAATGGGAGAAGGGGAAGAACAAACATCAACAACAGGAAAAAGTGGAATTCCCAAATTCCCAGGTATTTGGGCATTGCTCTCACACAGGGAGACGTTATTTCATGTGAGCAGAATTTGGGAGAGAATATGGAGACGCCTTTGGTTAAAAGAAGTGTCATACATAATTACAGATTCCCCAGTGACAACAAAATGAATTGGGAATCATAGCAACACTGAAGGGGAAATAAAAGTTGTCACTGATGGTAAAAGTAATAATTAATTCTGGAGCCTTCTCTCTCTGTGCTCCCCACCACCACGCAGTGGGAATGCTCCAGGCTCTTTCCCAGCAACAGAATTATTTCTGTAAAACATTTTTGTAAGTTGCAATACCTCTGTAACTGAAAGTAGAGGCAAATGCGAGTGCTTAGTGGGACCTTTGAAACCCCAGCTGTGAGGACTCATTAACTGTAAGTACATTTCTGCAGATGCACAGCTCCGAATCTGACTCATGACTCTCCTCCCATGACAGCAAGACTTGGGACTGAGGTAAAAAGGTTTTAGATAATTGATATGGATTCTTACTCAGGCAAATGAGGAGGAAGAAGGCAGCAGAGAGGAGACTTAAGGGATGTAGTGAAGGAAGGGGGATCAATTGTTTAGTGGTTTTTCCTGAGTGATCCATCACCTGCAGTTCCAAGGCACAGGAAGGGTGGTGCAAGATGGGAATCTATGCTTTACCTAACAAATTTTATGCATCTTCCTCTTGTATGGTGGACAACAGCTCTAGCCTCAAATACCAGGTCAGAGTAAAGGCTCTCCTTGGATACTTATTCACTGGGGATTTAAGCCATTTTGCACTTTTAAGGGCTGGAGATGTTCAGATTTACCAGGTGCAACTGCACATAGGGTAGTCCTCATGTTCGCAGCTCCAGCCTGCCAAAGGACAGGATAGATATGGGGGAGATGCATAATTAAGAATCTCTCCCACGCAAAAGGCATATGGAAAAGTGAAGCACACAAGTCATAGTTGACTCAGAACTGCATGCCAGAGGCCTCACCTACAGTCACATGTGCATGTGTGTGTGCACGCACAGCCGGGGGAGGCATTTAACGCTAGCAGAGATCTTTCCAACCAGATTTCAGTGTGAGTACAAAAGCATCAGGGCCAAAACCTGCATTCAGAATCTGTCAGCCACCAGCCTCTGACTCTAGCCAGGGTGCTGACATACGCTAGGGAGAAGGGCAGACCATTTGATGTCCAACAGCTCTTTCACACTGGCATTTCTAAGCCTTTTACAAGTTTCTGGAAACAACATTTAAACTGCAGTGTTGTGTGTTGTACAAGAACAGATCTTCCTTTGAATGGTTCAAAAAAAACCTCATTGGCTTTCCACCACCCCACCAAAAAAAATTTTTAAAATCTTCTAGCAGCATTGACCGAAGTTTAAAGCAACCTGGTTGGCTTCCATGCATCCGATGGCCTCTTCCAAGAGTGAAAACTCCACGCAGACATAGCCATAGTCGTAACCTGGGGACAGCATTTAAATACAGACGGGAGTCATGTTAGTGCCTTGTCATAAAGAAAGCCACATTAAATATTCAATTTCCCTTTCCCTCCAATGACAAACCCTCTAACCACCACCCCTCTACTCCAGAATGAAAAGGAGAGAAATCAGGGACTAGCTGGATGATGATTAACTGCGCAGTTTATCATGAATGTTAATAGCACAGTGTTCCCACTTCCCCTTACACAACCCAGTGACAGGCACACCCTTCCTTAGGGCAAAAAATAATTGCTTTGGTTTTTTTTTTAAAGGCACAGTGATTTTCCATTGTTTCACATTTTGTGCTACCTTGGAGGCAGTGCTCTCCAAAGCAAGTGTTGATAAGTCATTTCAAAGTACCTTGCTGCAAATGTATTTTACATGAATAGCCAGCATTTTAATTGGGCAATATTTCAGAAAGAACTAATGTGATTCCTTTGCCTTTGCTATTTTTCCGTCAACACCTGCTTACTTTTTAAGTCCAATCCCTTGTATTATGAAAAAGTGCAGTGGAGCAGGAATGACAACTCCAACTTTCTCATTTTGCTATAGATGTTATTGCACATATAACAAGAGGGTGTGGGAGCTTAAGTTTAGACGTAAGAAACTAGAGAGCTTTTACTCTTCTCGCTCCTTGGAAAGCTGTCATCTCAGTCAGTGGCAGAAGGGACCCACTGACTCAATTCTGTACTCCAGTTACCTGCGCTGAAATGTTATGTCCCACAGTAAAGTACAGGGTGAACACTACAGAAGCTAAGACCTTCCTAAGAGCTGTCCTTGATGTTGAAACTATCTCCAAGAACTGAAGCGCTGAGGAACAACCTAAAGTCACAACCTCACCCTTCACATGCCAAGGCCACCTCACTCCAAAACAGTGCTTTCCAGATGATCATGGGCTGAGATGCTTCTACATGGACAAACAGCGAGAGGAAAGGCTTGGTTCCCTCCTCCTGCTGCTCCAAAAGGCTGGTTAGGAATGAGAGGAAAGCCAGTCCGCTTGTGGATTGTACCATTTTAGGCACTTAGCTGTCCTGGTGAAGAGCTTCTCCCCTCTCCTAAAGATGCATATCTTAACACCAGTACCTTCAAATCAGGTACGTATCTGGTTCCTATTGCTCCAGTCCCTCACCTTCCATGGGAAGGTAACTCCGCGCAGACTCCTTTCAGGCAAGGCATTCCAGTCTGCTGGAAAACAACCCCCATCTTCCCCAAGCCTGTGCCAAAGAACATTTGCTGCACTCTCCAATTTTTCCTTCCCTGTTTCTTTAATCACATCAGAAACAAGGCCATACAAAACTGTTTCATCATCAAACCCTACCGATTTTTTTTTTTATTCTGGGAGCTCTTTGCACACTGTTCTAACAACACAATCCTGACTTTGTACATTTGCCTTTACGACGAGACTCCAATTTGAATCTAGCTCCTCTTCTACCTCACACAGGAATTCATTCCCCTTCCCCATATTATTTTAGTCAATATAGTTACACTAGAGGGAAATGTATCAATCTGGGTGCTTTTCAGCTCAGTGAAAGACACAGGCCAGCAGCACACCATCTGTACTGGAATGCAGCTAAAGCCACTTGATATTCTTACATGAAGTGGACACCTGGAACTAGAGGTATGGTTTCAGCTGGCAGAATCGACAGAACCAAATTCACCCAGCTGTTCCCAATAGCATCCATTCTGCTCTGCAGTTCCAGCCACACTAAATCACATTTTGAAAATGAAGCAGTCCTCCTCTCTGCAGAAGAGAGCTGCTCTCCAGGAGCAGTGCTGCCCCTTGCTGGGAGACTGTTTTGCATTCTGGGCAGACACCTCTGCTGTTTCACGGTGCAGCATGCAGGCTCACACGGTATCTTTTAAAGTCTTACTCAAATCCAGAACTCTAGAGTCACTTCTCTCCCTCCTGATCAGAAAAGGGCTGCATGAATGATATTTGTCAGCCTGTGAGGCTCCTGATTCCTCTTCATGGAGAGGATTTTTGAAAGCTGCCGTAATGAGCAAGCTAGGATCAGAGTGCTATCTTATTTCCATGTGCATATGAAGTAGGGGGTCTCCTGACAGACAGAAAGCAAGATTGCAGAAGTTTTCACTCTATTTGCTCTACAATGAGAGGCAGTTTACATCCCAGTCCTCGTGAAGTGAATGAGTGGTTTAGACGTGGATTTAATCCAGCATGACACAACTGAGAGCGCAGCGCTGAATGTTGTACGTAGATATAAAAGCTGAGATGCTTGGAGGAATGTACACTACAGGATCCTTCCAAGCATTACATGCAGACAGTTAATGGGAAGACCAGCACCCTTCTCCTTGTGCACTTTCTTACCTCCACCCTCCCCCACCTAACTCAACCCCCCTAATAAGCATAGCTGCAGTAACATGTACAATGAGAACCAAAACCAGAAACTGTGGCCCCATATCCTGCCAAAAAGCAGCTTCAGGCCAGATGTTCAGCTCTTGTGGTCAGGTTGTAGAGGGACGCAGCGTTCTGCGATTCACTATGAGCTGTCCTTGCACAGACAGCAGCGATGCAAGAAGAGAGCAGCCTGGAGCCACTGCTCTGCTCCGAACCACTGATGAAGATCTGCAGAGGCCTGACACTTTCCCCTACCCCCAGATCCAGCCCTTTGTATAGATCTGACCAGCGTGCTCAGTATGCGAGAAGTATGCAGTAACATCAGCCTTGGCCGGTACAGCATCCCTACTCTGTCCCTCTGCCCCCAGCTCCACAAGAGCATCCTTCCATTTTAGACCATGATGGAAAGGCTACTGAAATGGAGGCCTGTGCAATAATGGCGCTGCTACAGAGCACCTTCAAAACGCAACGTTTGCTGATTCTTCCACGATCTGCAATAATCACAACACTTGAAACAAAACCAAGTGACTTGAGGCTGGTTCTTAAGGGGGAGCAGTTATAGAGGCTCCTGCCGCCAACTGTTGTGCCTCTTCCCTGCCTCCTCTGTAGGGCTGGTTCAGCTCTTTGTGTCAGCTGCTGAGCTTGCATATTTTTATTTCCGAAGCCTTCACACAGTTTCCCTGTCAGAATGCAGCAATTCAGCTGCTGTTACCAGAAGTAGGGCAGGGGATTTTGACAGAGGCGTGGGGCCAGGCACCTAATGGCAGGAATTGGTTCAATAGGCATCCCAAGGTAAGCTGACAACCCTGTAAATGAGAGGTCTCTGACACTCGCTGATATTCTTCAGGTCATAATAGTAAAATCAAAGTGATCAAACCAGCACAGCAAAATCACTGCTGAAGACTACGGCGTGGGTTTTTTGACTCAAGGTGGCCTAAATTCATATGCAAGGTTTCACATGAAGATATAAATCCTGGTATCTTCTTAATTTGATCCTTCACTAACTGATTAGTACAATACTACAGTTTCAGGATCCTCTAAAATCAGAATGGAGTAAGAAGTGCTTTATGTTTTGCCAGAAGAATATGTGATCAACACAGACTCTGTCAAAACGGGAAGGAATCAGTATTTCCCCCCACGCAACCTCTGAGCATGCTGCAGCACAGTTACACTGACCAAATGAACTTTACAACAGGAACAGTCCTCCAACACTTGAACTCATCCAGATTTTGGCCCTAGCATAGCCAGAATACATGTGTGTCCTCATCTCCCCCTATGTTTTAGGTTGGTGTAAAAGGACTGTTGTACCTTATTTAACTACTTCCTCTCAGCTGCACAAGTCTACAGTATCACAGGCTGTTTATGACGGGTGAAATGAGAACACAAGGAGAGCATGCACATAAAATCCAGAGGACTCCTGTTTTCCCTTAAGTGCTTTCATGTATACACAAACCCTTTATGGATGTTCCCAAAGCATGCTCAGTTGTTTTCTGCACTGAAAATGGGCATGATCACTTAATATTTAGGAGTAAGGACACATTTAGAGCTCCAGGAAGCTGCTCTGCAAACATTTGAATAAGGAATATTTTGCCTCTGAAACAGATGTGTTTTAGCGAAGTGAATTTCGACAACAAATAGCAGGTCCCTGTTAGCATGCCATGGTTTGGCTAAAAATCCTGAAAGCCTGACGTAAAGTCACTGGTTTTTGGCTCCAGGAAAAAAAAAAAAATATATCAAAGACCTGGGATTTAAAATAAGACTTGTTTCTATACACACACAGTTTCTACTAAACAACTGACACATAGTAATGTGTTACTTCATGATAGTTTGTTATGTCAAAGATCTAAATAAAGGAAAACCATAATGTTGTTCTGATAGGGGCTGTAAGCAGTGTGAAGACATCAAAAAAATATCTCCAGAGTTTTAGGAGGCCAAATGAAAAGATCGCAAAATGACAGTAGCCCTGTCTATGCCAAACCAAAGATACTTTTGGAAAGAAGGCATGATGGCAACATGACAAAGGTACCCAATTCGAGAGGTGATCCAGCTCCTTGATTCTAGGAATGAGCATGCAGTAAGTCACGTTACTGCCCACCCCTACAAGCTGAAGGCATTAGGTAACCTTATCATAGAATCATTTAGGATGGAAAAGACCTTTAAGATCATCAAGTCCAACCACAAACCTAACACTGCCAAGTCCACCACTAAACCATGTCCCTAAGTGCCACATCTACACATCTTTAAGCCCATGGTGAACAGTCACCTCCCTTCTCAAAAACAACTGCTACAGAACCCCTGTCTGCTGTGGTACAATACGAACATATTCTCTCTCCTCTGGCCTGGAAGGTAAGAAGATGGCCTCCTATTAAAGTAACTGTATAACAGGTTGCCAAAAGACACTATGCTAAACCGAACAGCTGGGCCAGCTGCAAACATGGTAGAGGTCCCTGCATCTGCCAGATGCAGCCAAGCAGCCTGAGGGCAGAAGATGATAATGATGGAGCCTCCATAGGCAGAGAGCTTCTCAACCATCCCAACAACACTTCACTTGTGTTTTTTCCTGCAGGATGAGACAGAACTACCACAGAAGAAAAGCATTTGCAGTTTTGGGCACTTCTAGGACTCTGAGAGATAGCACATAGAAGCAGAGCCATGGCCAGCCTGCTGAAGCAAGGATGTTCTTGCTGCTTGCTCTCTCCTGAGTCAGCATGGCAGAGCAGAGTGCAGCTGGGGAAATCCTTTACAGAGTTTCACCCACGTTAGAGAAGAAAGTTCTATTGCTTCAAACGCAACTGCAGCATACAGTACAGAGTGAATATGAAGGACTTCCACATCCCTTGAAGGAATCTGCAATCTCACATGCTGACCTTTGCACAGCTTGGATAGTGGAGACAGGATTTTGCACACTACTCTCAGAGAATCTGCTATTCCTTGGTTGATAGGAAGAGCTACCTCATCTGTGGAAGATTTTGGCAATACGCCCATAACCCCATCCACAAGTTTTTCTGTTTCCTCCAAGGAAAGATGCAGATGTAGGTCAACCACACTAAAGAGTGAATACCTCATCACAAGAAAATACTGGAAAACACAGGGCTTTCTCTGTATCTCTACACTGTTACAGTGCACTATTATTAGCAGGCAAAATACACTTGATGCTTCCAAGAAGCCAGGAGCTCCTGAACATGCACAGTAGGGGCTGTATCTGTGCTTACGCAGCGAGTCTTGCCATTGCAGTGAGGATGGGCAACAGCGTAGTGCCTTCCGTGGCAAGCAGAGAAAATAAAGCTGCCCGCACAGCCTGAAAACTTGGAGGGCACTCCCACAGCACAGCAGGGAACGGCGGCAATCTATCTATGCTAACAGAAGCTTAGAAGCCAAAACCAAGAGCTCTCTCAATACTAGCTGGTCGATTCTGAGCATCCATAAATTTGTCAGATCTCTTTACTGCACAGATAAATTGGTGTTCAGAGCTACTAAAGCTGAAGAGAGCTGTACCAGAAAAGCTTGCTGTTGAATACTAAACAGGATGATCTGCAACAAGCCATATCCCCAATTCATTTCAAAGGCTGAGTATTTACAAGCCACACCTGGCTGCTGGGAAAAGGCCTGCCACTTTATACTGTCCCTCTGTATAAAAAAGTACATTCTTATGCACTCATTCATGACAGCACTGCACAAGAGAACGGCACTGAAACCACAGGATATCAAACACAGCTATATTCTGAAAGGTAGAGCACTACAGTCCATACTCCTCCCTCCATCCGGGAGGACAAGACCCAGAAAGCACCTGCCTGAGGTGCCCTCAAAGTTGGTCACAGGCAGCCCCGTGAACTGCAGGAACTACAAGTGCCACAGCCCCAAACGGCTGTCAACCCATCTTGGCCCAGAAGGAGGGTAGTTTGTATACCAGCACAGTGGGGAGGAGGGAAAAACCCACAACACTAAGATCGTACACACTGTAGCTTTATTGAAGACAAAGTATTATACTTGTACAGAAACCTGGAATCCAAGGAAGGCTGGTGCCATCACAAAACTCCATGAGAGGACTGGAAGCTGCATACATGGGAAGGTGTTGCAGTCAGGAACTTGGTTTTAAAGTGCTGCTAATGTGAACATGGTCTCCAGGATATATGATCTGTCATTTAGCACAAATGACTCAGAAAAGCAATCAATGCAATAATGTCAGCACACTGTGAAAAGCCTTGAAGTTTTGTGCTGGAGATGCAAAAAGGGTGAGCACATTTGTAAAAGTGGTTACAGAGAGAAGGATTCTGCATGTCAAAAATCCTGTGAGCATGATTTTTGGATGAATGTGTTTGTTGCCTTTTCTGTTGAACAGGCCTTATAACCCTGAACCAAGGTTGATCACTATCACAAACACTGACTTAAAACAGATTTGTACTTTCTATTTCCTAAGCCACCACACCAGAGATGAGGAAAGATGGGCAAGAACGCCTTTTGCTTCCAAGAGACAATGCACTACTGCCCTGAAATCAAGCAAGACTAGCCGAAAGCCTACCGCCCACACAGCTGGGAAAACTGGCAAGGACTGGCATCGATGACCATGGATTAATTCCAACTAAGTGCTTTTTTAGTCCTCACCATGCTATTCTGTCTACAAACAAGAATCAATTGCTTCACACAGATCAGCACTGAAGATATTTCCCCAGCTTCTGAAAGGTGAGCCCCTCCAGACTGAAGAACTTGGCTGATGAGCAGGTGATCTGGTCATGCCTCAAGAGGAAACTCCATGTGTGCTACAGCGTCTTGTGAGCTCGTGGATGATCACTTCAGCTCTCAGCAAGTGCCCAAGGATCTGCGTGCCCTTATTCGTGGCTGACGCAGTAGAGTGGGCCACACAATCTTCTCTGTGCAAAGCACTAAAGACAGCAACAGGAGATTATTCTTCCCGTGGTGCATTAGCAACAGCCTTGATGGTGAGCCAAGTTGCCTTCTGTATAATTAGCACAACAGGCAAGATGCACCTCTGCACCGCAGCACGTATTAGAGACATCTCGCATCAACCCACAGCACATTCTTTGTACCAAACCAAAGAATATAAGTCCTTGTGGGATCTGCTCCTAATCAAACTCCATAGGGCTGGCACCAAGCCCTCTTCGTGAGGAAGCCACTAGCTGGCCACAAATCCACCGTTCAGAGGGGTTTCCCCAAGGGCACCGCATCATTCCTGAAAGGAAACAAAAGGTCTCGGTTTAGCACAGTTCTGCTGCATACCTCCAGAAACATCCCCTCCCCATGCAGAGCAGCAGCTCAGCTCTCCCACCCTACCTAAGGCTGGAAGCTGCAGCACAACAGCACCTGTGGCATGCAGGAGCTGGGGGCAAGCGCAGTATTTCACCAGCGCTTCTGACCTCCAAGAGCATTAGTAGCCCAAACTCCACCCACATGCACAGCTACAGTGAGGGAGCTAAGACTCGCTCATACGTGGGCCAGACAAACGCATAGCCATGCCTGCTACCACAACAGGAGCTCTACTTTAAGGGATAGGAGATCTCACTGCCTTGGGACGCACTCCAGCCATGGAAAAATAGAGAATTTATCTCTAGTACAGAGAGGTGCATCACTCAAAAATCGGTACCAATTTTTCCATCATTAAGTGTAAACTTCTGGACCTTAGATTATGAGTTTTAGCAAAATGCAACACTAAAGAATACAATTTAAACTTCAGAGGCTTCCTGAAATATTCCTGAAACCAAAGATTCACTGTTCTGATATACAGGATAGACTGCACTTGGAGGGGGGAAAAAAAAAGAGCACCTTTTAAAGGTTTATCTAAGGGGCTTATTAATATTTAACAGGGCACCAGCATGGCAGAGCTTAGTGAGAACAAGCAAGATAATCCAGTTTCTTCTAGGACTTGGCCAAGGCAGTTTAAGTTTAACAAAAGGGAGGGATAAGGGGTGCAGTTCCAAGCACCACATAGGGCCAGGTCTGGAGAAGTGAAACAAGAAATAAATGCTAGTGCAAGAAGGTGACTAAGCAAGCAATAAAGTACGTTTGGTGCCAACAGTACTTGCTAAAACAAAAGCTTTTCCAAACTGAGCAGGCAGCTGCCATTAAGTAGCTGCTAGGTTAGTCACATTTTTAGGTTACACTACATTTCCTGCATGTACCTCCACCACAGGAGGACGCCTGTCCTTTAGCATGAGCCACCTGTATCCACATGGACATTCCTCTGGTCCCAAGCATTACTGCTGTTCAGAGACCTGCTCCCATTATCCCCTTTCCATGAGTGCTTTGCTCCCCAGGGGTGCAGCATCACGTTCCCACACCCCCAACCCAGAGTTCAAAAGTGAGTATTAAGGAGAGTCAGAAGAGGGTTAGCAAACCCAAATCTCCCAATTTCTGAAGTGCTGCACTAATTTAGAGGGTACATAAAGGGGCTGGGGTAGACCTCACTGCTCCTTCTGATTGCAATCCAGCTCACCTGGTCCCTCCAGATCCACTTCACAGAGCTCCTCTCTCTGCACATGCTGCTCTTCATCTCAGTCAGTGTGTCCATTCTCCACCAGGCTCTCTCAGCTCAGCAAAAAGTCCTCTCAGTTCCCCAGATGGGCTTGTAGAGTAAGCTAGAAAAGCCTCATGGGCTGCCAGCAATTTCTCAGGCTCACTTTCCCTGAACAGCTTTTCCCAACTGCTAGTACTAACCCTAACATGAATCCTCGTTGGAAAACACATGTTCCAAGCTTGTCCCACCGTAGACTGTGTCCAGGAGAACAATTTGAACAGAAGGCTGAGAGTACACTTCATGTTTTCACTTATTACTTGGACATCATTGCAGCATCTTTTAAGGGTGAACGACTCATCATAAGCAGCCCTTTAAGATAAAGATAGCTCTGTGTGCTCTCTTCTCCAGGGCATACATGTGCGTTCAGCCAAGGAGTTCTGTGCACATCAGACACGCAAGATGATATCTCAGACTTTGCTTATGTTTGACATTATTCAGGAAAGTAGAAATAAAGCTTGATGAGAATCAGGCAGGAGATAAGTTTAAAATACGATCAAAATCAAAACCAGGACAAGGTGTGCTCATGTTAGATTCCTCAAAGGTCAAAAGGTATCGATTTCAAGTTCCTGGCAGTCAGCACCAACACAAACACACAGCAGTAACAGGAGAATTACAGACACCATGCCACAAGTAGCCTGGTGCTGTTATACGCTGCACTAACAGCTCCACGGAGGGAGATCCACACTGTAAAGCCACATGAAAGCCTTGACACCAAGTGAGCAGAGACAAGTACCTTCAGATGGGACAGGGGGGCCATTACCAATAACCCATCTCAGAGAGCTGCTGGCAAGTCATCACCGCTAGTATCTACTGAAGCAGCAGTAGATCCACAGCTCTGCCTCCGCATGAGGCAGCAAGAGGCACCGGGAGATACTGCACAGTAAAGCAGTTAATGGTCTCTGAGAAGATTCCGCTATCACCTCAGGGTTTATTCTTTGTAGTGATTAATTGAACAGACATGACCAAACACACTGGAAAAGACAAGCTGAAAGATAAGCCAACAACCTAATACAGTCATTTCTGCCAAGGCTTACACATTACGTTGGAAGAAGCCCTCTTCCCCGCACAAATGGATTTGATACTTTCAGTCTCAACACACAGGCATCAATTCAAAAATTTAACTGATGGAAATTACAAGTTAATGTTGCATAATACTATAATTAGTATAATACTTTAATCCTAGTAGTATTAATAATTAATACTATAATACTATAGTTGTAATACTATAAAGTCTGACTTTGATATTTTATCATTGTCTGTAAATATCTGCCTTTTTGATTTAAATAGAATTACTATGCCACTTCTCAAGGTGTCTCCTTTCACTACCTTGTTGAAAATCCAGACACTGTTTCAGTCTGTGGGCTTCAGAGACAAAATAATCTAAAGAATAAACAGCTTGAATGCATACCAAAATCACACCAGGTATATTAAGAAGAGTTTCATGCTTAGCACAACCTTCAGTGAAAATACGCTTCCTTTAGCACATACACAGTGTGTAAAAAGAAAGGGCTTTATAAAAAGAAGTTGAGCTGCTTTTTCCAAGAAAAAAACACCATATATTTTCCCCCAAACCAGAAAGAGTCTTGTGAAAGATCATACAGTGGGATCACCATGTTGAAGCTGCTGAGATAAGCTTTACGATAAGCGTTATCTTTTTGTGAAACTGATCCAAACCTCACTTATTTTGAGTTCATTGCGTGTTATTTGTTATGGCTGTTATTGTTCTCCAACAGCTGCAGGCATTCTTCTCTCAAACACACTCAACGTGCATACTCATGATTAATGTTATTTTTAACATTTCTGGACAGCACTCAGAAATATACAACCCACTCAGACAGGCTTAGCACACAGTCTTCTGAGCCAGGCTGCTGTCATCCCATTGAGCTGATACAGCAATGCAGCCAGTGGGCCCAGGTGTATCCAAGAGACATGAGTGATCCAGCAACTTTGCTTTTAGTTCTTACGAATATTTACACACACACCCCATCGCCCCATTGTAAAAGCATTGTTCAGCCCATGGCTGGCCTCTAGTTTCAAACAGGCTTAGCTTTCAGAAGTTAATATGAATTCAATTTCACACACTCCTCCATAGGATGACCTAATGTGAAAAGCTGGATTAAATTTACTACAGCTTCTAGTTACCCAATTGCAAGAAGTAGTTTTCACAATTCAGGAAGCTTTTTTTGTCCTAGACGTATCCATCTTGTGTAAGAAGGATCAGAAAGATGTTTAAATTAGCAGCTGCATTTGCAGCCTCAGGACACAATGCAAAACAAAGTCTTTGGAGTATCCACATAACCTAGAATAATGCTACACTGCTTAAATTACTGATGTTGACTGGACAGGGTTAAACAACAGCTTTAAATAGCTCATAAATTATGGGCTAATTTTAACTTCATTCTTTCCCTCCCCACAATTGCCAAAGAAATTTTTCTTAAAGTTTTTCTTTTTAAAGAAAAACTTTAAAAAAAAAAAAAAAAACAACAAACAAACTTTGCAGCTGAGAAGACAGAGCGAAACACAATGCAGCTTTTAGAGAGACAGCAGAAAACTGCAACCCCCATATTACATGTGACCACCAGCAGATACTAGGGCTTCTGCACATAACTTCAGACACTGTGTCTCATCCCAAGTAGCCTTTGAAATGAGGAATGGAAAGGAGGAGACAACGGTCCTCTAATGAGGGCAGTTAAGTCCTAATAACGTACATGAGAAGAGACTTATGAAGAGACTCCGAGGTCAGGTTGATTTATTACTGAAAAGTGATGTATTTCAGAAAAAAAACAACTGAGAAATCACATCAGCACGGGCAAAAAATGAGTACGTTGAAATTGTTGGGTTGCAGTCAGTGTTGTGTGGGTGACGACAGCCATGCTGTACTATGCTTGAAAAAGAGGAAAGGAAGCAAGAGAGACTGACTGTGCCCCTTAAGCCCTGCTTGTTGGGCCAGACCAGACTATGTGACACAGGGGTGTTCTCTAGTTCAAAGGTTCACAAGAAGGTTGTGAAATCTCCTTTGACAGCTTCCAGAAACAAAAATATACTTGAGAAATACCCACTGCTCCAGTTTCTCTCCCCAGCTACTAAACACATAGGAAGCCTTTATATAATATATTGACACCAAGAATTCCAGCTGCTTCACGTGCAACCCATACTGGTAATAAGAAAAAGTACTGATGAGGGTAGAAGCCTCTGCTTTCCTAGGTTTAAAAAAAACCCAAAACAACAAAAAACCCCCTGGTTTCCAGATATTTCCTACCAGTATTATCCAAACCAATCCCCAGGACTCACCCTGCATTTCCTACCATCGCACATCTTTGTTCCAGTATAACTTTCTCACAAAGCAGCCTTGTAAAATATTTCTTTCTTCAGAATCCTATACATACTGATCGGAAGTACAGCAAAACTTTATTCTTTGAATGAAGAAGAGCATCCAGACCCTGTATTTGGATATTTGCTTACAAAACTTACTTTTTCTTTTTTTAACCTGTCTTCATATCTAAGAAGGTAACAGTTTCATGTTACTGAAGCAGAAATGTTAAGATGTATCAGGTTTCCTGGAGACACTATTTGTGCAGGACACGTTCCACAGTAAGACCATCTCAGAAACAAGATGTAGAACAATCCAAAAGGATTTAATAATAATTAAAAAAAAAATCTATTGAGGAATTAGCCTGCTGTTCCATGTCAGTATTGGCTTTACGCTTGATGGCTATTAGAACAGCCTTACTGTTTTCCTGCTGCTCTTACATCTCTCTAGAGGCACCAGGACACATGCTTTACCTCTGAAGTAGCAGTGAGCACAGCCATCAGTTTTGAAGACAACAGGACCAACTACAAAACTCAGTGGGCATTTTCATTCAAAAATACCCGGAATTATGGCACCAAAGACTTTAACCAAACTGCCTAAGCGAGTGTTAGTGTGAAAAATACCCTTTTGTAAACTTGAAACTAGAAGCACTGGAAAAGCATTCTCACCTGAACTGTAATCTTTCAGTCGCAAGTCCTTCACAGGTGTCCCATCAGGCCCTCGGAAAGCATTGAGAATCTACAGGAAAACCAACATCCGCTTCAGTCTCCAAAATCAAGCCTCGGAAAATGAAGCACTGGCTAACATACATTTCTGCCCCCCCAAGACTCCTTTTCTTTCTAGGTTAACTCTGTTACAAACTGACACATTTTCCTGATTAAGTTCCAGCAGTACCTGAGAACTGTTTATTGAGTTTTGGGAAGTATTTTTGGTTTTTGTTTAAATAAGAGAGCACCATTTACACCACAATTGAACAGTGCAAAAGTTTATCATGCTGGTTTCAGCCAGGCAGTTCACCTCTGATCCTTATTTAAGGTCAGAGATGTCTTACTGCCTTTAAGAAAATAAAGGGACATGGGATAAATGTTCTGAGTCTTATCATCCTCTGCTGGACAAAGCTTCTGTCATAAGTTCTCTGGTATCAAGCCTCAGAAGCTTTGATCATAACAGCTAACCCTAGCAAAAACTGTTGCATGTAGGGGTTCTCATGTCTGGAACTGCCACCAAAAAAAAAAAAAATCCTAATTCAAAGTGGAAGCTTTTGGAAAGGAAGCTTCTTTAATCCTGTAGCCTAGATTTTT
>VYZW01010253.1:3599-22247 GCA_013401315.1 Balaeniceps rex
TAAATGAGGCAATTATATGAAACATAGTGAGACTATAAGTTCAACTAGAAATGTGAATAATAAGAATAAAATATAAATCAAGCTGCCATTACACTCTTAACAAACTAGGTCTTGATTTAGTTACCTGAACACAAGCATCCTGTACCTTTTAAAGTGTATTTTTTTGGCTTAAGGGTGCCGTTCAAGTATGGCTTAGATATTCTGTTGCACCTTACTTCTCTGTCATATCTGCCAGATAACGCAGATACTGTACGTGAATCTCACAGGACACTATATGCCTCTGATTAGGCAAGTCAATCAAATCACGAGGTTAAATTGTTCATGGAGTCCGGACAGTAGTTCAGCTGACTGAAGAAAACTATTGATCATTTGAGACCTGCTCATCTAGAAGAACACCGTCAGGCTCATATAAATGCTTTGGATACTCTGTAGTCTTGAAATGGCACCTGATGTGTTAGGGCTGCAGGCAGAGGACTATACCCCTGGTCAGCGTTTAAGCTAACATGGAAAACTTTTGGACATGACCTGAGAAATTGCTGGATGTGACAGATGACCATGTAACAAGTGGCAGAAATTACAGTTCTGAGCTCCCCAGTACAAGAGGGATATGGAGCTACAGGAGAGACTCCAATGAAGGGCCACTAAGATGATTAAGGGACTGAAGCATCTGTCATGTGAAGAAAAGCTGAGAGAGCTGGGACAGTTTAGCCTGGAGAAGAGAAGGTTCATGGAGAATCTCATCTGTGTATATAAATACCTGAAGGGAGGGTGTAAAGAAGATGAAGCCAGGCTCATTTCAGTGGTGCCCACTGACAGGACCAGAGGCAATGGGCATAAACTGAAACACAGGAGGGTCACTCTGAACATCAGGAAACACTTGTTCACTGTGAAGGTGACAGCACTCGAACAGGTTGTCCAGAGAAGTTGTGGAGTCTCCATCCTTGGAGATATTCAAAAGCTATCTGGACATGGCCTTGGACAACCAGCCCTAGGTGACCTTGTTGGATCAGATGATCTCCAGAGGTCCCTTCCAACCCCAACCATTCTGTAATTCCAAGATAGCATCAAGGTGGATGGCCTGGATTTCACAGGAAGTTAAGGGGGAATTATGTGAGAAATTACTAAATTTGGTAGTATGTCAATGTCATACAAAGCCAAATTTGCCAAGGTGATGGTATAAAAAATGTTAATTTTGGTATAGATGTAAGAAAATTGGAACCAAAGGGGAAAATGTTATTATGTTGTTTATTTGGAAGGATACTAGAATGGAAAAAGAGAAGGACAAAGGCAGGAAAAAAGACGGTAAGCAGTGGGAAGAGAAATAATAAGTTATCCAAATCATGTGGTCAGTGCTGTACAGGGTTGGCAGCCATGTGGTTGATCACCATATCCTAAATCAGGACAATAAACCAATCTCCTTTTTCTAACCATACTTCATGTGCCAAACATGTGGTCAGGACAGAGTGCAGGTGAGTGGGTGCTTTCCCTGGCTAGCAGGAGAACACCTAGATGTATGGATTGAGCATCCCAGCATTACTGTGTTAGTGCTCTTTCCAGGCCCAACACCATCAGCATCTACCTGCCTCCTCCTACCTGGATGTCTACGTTCAAGCAAAGAGTGTCCCTACAGCGTCTATTTTAGTAGCTCAATCCACCTTTATTTTCTGGTTCCTATATTTCTGTGACCTGTGTATTCCATTTCTTATGCCCCTTAAGCTGTCTAAACTTTTCTGTTTCCAGGTGTTTTCTGCTTTTTCTTTCCATTCCTCAATGTTCTCTTTCTTACTCTCTCACAAGATTCCATTCTTATTTCGCTTCCAGGATACCAATAATTTCACCCCACTTTACTTCCCCCTGCTTTTCTCTTAAAGAAAAGTGCCAAACTCTAATCTCTTTGCTTAACACTGTCCATACTCTTCATCCTACATATCCATGTTGTTTTCCCGTCTGACTTTTATACTATTTTCCAATAGTGCATTTTTCTATACTACCATCTTCAATTAAGACTCCTTGTGGTTACCTAAAAAATTATCATCCTCATCTTGATTCAGCTCTTATACTTTGGATAAGCAAGTCAAGCAATTTCACCTTATATTGGAAACCAAATGTACTCAGGGCATGGAAGAAACACTCTGCAGTCTTGTTGCAGTACCAGCAATCTAGTGGGACAGAAACTTCAGGGAAAATCTCAGTTAGATCCTACAGCTTGGGCTTGGAAGTTGTCTTGCTAGCAATCTTAAGAAAGCTCTATTACTGCACTATAATGAGCCACTAGCAACATGCTCAGAGTTAAAATTTTAAAAGCCAGTCCTTAATAACTTTTCTCACCAGCAAAATAGTTGATCCATTCTTGATAGGTAGCTGATCCCTCTGCAAAGCTTCCTACCCCTGCTCCAAGCCATGACAGAGCTAGATTCCTTTGATGTATTTTGCTTGTACCTAATTTGTTTGCTCGTTTTGTTCTTAGAGGTAGTTCAACCACTTTTCCCTGTGCTTTACTAAACTGAACCTAAGGGGATATCAAGCATGGAAAATAACATTCTCAATAATTAAATACTGATACAATTTTATATGTAGCTGAAAACAGTCTTCTAAAGGGAAGTCTTGTGTTGAAAGGACAGTCCTGCACCATTCTGACTGTAAAATTCTCTAGAGAGTGTCCAGATTTTATTTTATCTGTGTAGATTGCAGAGAAAGTAGGACATTTTTTACGTTTACCACGTATCTGGATATCACATTTTCTACTACATAAGCACACATGTATTTATCGCTTCCTAAACGTAGCTGTTAACAGTAGAAATTAAGGTCGATCAGTTGAGGGATGGTACAAAGTCAGTCCAAGTCATGCTAAGTATATCTGTAGAAGTCCCTTAAATACTTAAAATGTAGAGAAGATCATATTATCAGTCGGACTACACCAAAGAATAAAATTACTGAAGCCTCTTGTGACACTTTTCCACTAAGAAAGTTAATAGTTACTCAGTTCAACTATTGCTTTATCCCAGAAGAAAAATGATATTTCTCATAGCTTTTTCAGTAATTATTAGATTAATATTCTAAATCTAAGATCCAAATTGTAACCATATAAACTGTAATTGCACTGGGAAGAGTGTTACTAACAGCCAAGTGTAGAGGCTGTCTTTTCAAATAAAAAGTTATTTAGGGATTTTGTGGGACAAGTTTTTTAAGATTGTTTTATGACTAGAGCCCAAAAAAATCACACAACCCAGTAGCCAACAAGCAAACTGTATAATGTGAACAAATGTTGTCAAAGTCAGCAGGATAGTTGGCAGATTTGCTATAGAATTATTTTCTCATCAAGGCTAAAGAAGCAGAAAATGAGAAACCATGTTATCTTTACAAAGGCCAGGCCAAAGAAAACCCACATTATATCCTAAAGTATAATCTTATTTCAGACAATAAAAATATACTGTTTTATTTATTTTCTTTTCTAGATTACAATCTGCATTCATTAAGATATAGAAATAAAAATGTACTCAGTCCAGCCAATTTGTTATAGCAACACTGTACTCTGAGCACTTGAAAATAAGTCCACCTCCAGACAAAAAATAGAGATGGCTAACGAGGTTTTAGATAGTGTATTGGGTTTGTGTGGCAAGGTTTTGGTAGCAGGGGGGGCTACAGGGCTGGCTTCTGTGAGAAGATGCTAGAAGCTTCCCCTAATTCCGATAGAGCCAATGCCAGCTGGCTCCACGACAGACCTGCCGTTGGCCAAGGCCAAGCCAATCAGTGACAGTGGTAGTGCCTTTGGGATAACATATTTAAGAAGGAGGGAAAAAAAAACCCAAAACACCAGGACACAAACTGCAGCTGGAGAGAGGAGTGAGAATATGTGAGAGGAATGACTATGCAGACACCAAGGTCAGTGAAGAAGGAGGGGGAGGAGGTGCTCTGGGCACCAGAGCAGAGATTCCCCTGCAGCTTGTGATGAAGACCATGGTGAGGCAGGCTGTCCCCCTGCAGTCAATGGAAGTCCACAGTGGAGCAGATATCCATCTGCAGCTCACGGAGGATCCCACACCAGAGCAGGTGGATGTGCCTGAAGGAGGCTGTGACCCCGTGGGAAGCCCGTGCTGGAGCAGGCTCCTGGCAGGACCTGTGGACCCATGGAGAGAGAGGAGCCCACGCTGCAGCAGGTTTGCTGGCAGGACTTGTGGCCCCATGGGGGACCCATGCTGGAGCAGTCTGTTCCTGAAGGACTGCACCCCATGGAAGGGACCCACGCTGGCGCCGTTTGTGAAGAACTGCAGCCTGCGGGAAGGACCCACATTGGAGAAGTTCATGGAGAACTGTCTCCTGTGGGAGGTAGCCCACACTGGAGCAGGGGAAGAGTGTGAGGAGCCCTCCCCCTGAGGAGGAAGGAGCAGCAGAGATGACGTATGATGAACTGACTGCAACCCCCTGCACTGCTCGGTGGGAGGAGGTAGAGAATTCGGGAATGAAGTTGAGCCCGGGAAGAAGGGAGGGATGAGGGGAAGGTGTTTTAAGATTTGGTTTTATTTCTCATTACCCTACTCAGTTTTGATTGGTAATAAATTAAACTGATTTTCCCCAAGTTGAGTCTGTTTTGCCCGTGATGGTAATTGGTGAATGATCTCCCTGTCCTTATCTTGACCCACGAGGTTTTCGTTATATTTTCTCTCCCCTGTCCGGTTGAGAAGGGGAGTGATAGAGTGGCTTTGGTGGGCACTTGGCATCCAGCCAGGGTCAACCCACCACCAATAGCTCACTGGATTTAAGGAACACATTTTCTTTTGCAGTTGCTCCGTGGACATGCTAACCAAAGTAAGAAGCCTAAAAATAAGTTTACCTGCTTATCTGCAACTTTAAAAAAAACAAACCTGCAAACTACAAGAGAAATATGTAATTTGTAAATAAGCAGACGTGTTTAGCAGCATGTACACAACTATCCTGTATCCTATATGGCATTTCTCAAATTCCACCTGGACTTACTTTAAGAAAGCTTACATAACATTGACGTGGCAACCAGCTGTCATTCTGTTGCACTGTGCAGCAAGCACCAAACAAGCCAGTGTTGGTTACACACATTATTCTAGGAGTCATCATCTTTAAGGGGACATTTTTCATTTTTTCATTTTCCCTGACAATGCAATTAAGATCTCATGAGTCTTATCTAAATAGAAAGAAAGTGAAGCTACTAAAATTGTTGTGACTCTTGCAATAAGAAAAAAAAAAAAAAAGAAAGAAAGGAAGGAAGGAAGGAAGGAAGGAAGGAAGGAAAAAAAGTCTTAAAAACATATATCTAGATACAAAGGTAAGCCTAAGGTGAATGAGCTTCTGAAGGTAAGCTCATATCTTCTGTAGGATAGAAGTTAAGCAGCACTGAATGACTTCCTGAATGACTACCTTTTTTTTCTTTTTTCCCCCCTCTGTATTCTTTGCACTATAACATGTACAGGAATGCTTTTTTTTTTCCCCGCTTACCCTTGCCCCAATTAGTTTTATATCAACATAGGAATAAACATAGTCTCTTTCAATGGCTAATGATCAACTCCATATAAGTTGCTTCCTACAGGGAAAGGAAAGAAAATGGAATTTTTAATTAGAGTTGAATAAAGTATTCATAATAAAAAAATCTCATGACTACACAAGAATACTTGACTAAAATCAACCCAAACCCTCCCGTTAAGAATCTATTGTTTTTCAGTGTTGGTGAAAGGCAGTCCACATCTGTCAATATCATTCCTGTAGTTGATTTCTGATGACAATGACAATATTCTTACATTGTTCAGATTGTGTATATAAATAAAATCAAATAGATTTAATGTTTTTATTAGTTTCTATAGTTTTCTCTGCAGCATGCTCAGTTACAGCTATTAGGAGGCCTTCACAGAAATATTTATGCAGAGTAAAAAGACTTCTTTAGCAATATTATATTATAGTAAAAAATGTGTGTGTATACTATTCAAAAAATATTTGTTTGGGCTGACATTTTCCATGCTTTGTGTGTCTATGCAAATGTTCCTTCCAAAAATTTTCAGTCAGACCATTTTTATTAATTTTAACAGGGTTCTGTGAAGACAGTTAGTTTTTCTAATGTGAAAATTTTGAACTGAGGTGACCTCTACAGCTGATTTGCTACTGTTTCTTACAATCTGGGTACTTGATTTTGTAACTTCATTTCCTAATGTAAATTTACACTTATGGTACACAGGATCTGGAAAACTTTTCAGACCTCTAAATTTTATCCAAAACTTTTAACTTTCTGCCTTGCTACACACATTGTTACTTCCTACTTTTCTTTAGCATATCCTCGTTGAACAGGGCAACAGGCAATGAAAATCTACCAGTACATAGAACCTTTATGTCTTTCCAAAATCCTGTGATGATATGAGTCATAGTTGTACAGTAAGTTACCAAATATTCTTCTCAACTTTTGACAAAAAAAAACCCTGTATAGTTGAAAAAGAACTAGAAAACACTTGTTTTTCAATAGTTAATTGTGTTCCACTAATCCTAGTTATATTCACTTCATTGTGAACTTTACATCAGTGACATCTGCAATCCTACAATATTGTTTTTCCTTCATCGATAAAATGAGCAAAATAAACTGATCTGGTTTATGTTGGCCCCTTTATGCTTTCTGCTGATTTTCTTTGAACTTTTCTACAATCTAACTATACCTTCAAGACACTAAAGTGCCCCTGCTCAATATTTGCAGATCTGATTGCTCCAGTATAGGACAGAGAATACTTCTTACAGTTTTGTTCCTTTCTACTGAGAGGAAAGTAGCAGGGAGTTGTCCTGTTGTCACTCTTGAATTCTGTGATCTGTAAATTCATGGTTACAGATGAGTGAGGAAAATTATTTTGTGTTCCACTTTCCACTGGATTTCAATATTTCCATCCAGACTCTAAAACAGTAGTCTCATAAAAATAACTTTACAAAATCTTTCCAACTCACAGAACCAGAATATGTCAAGTAAACTTACACTTGTAATACATTTCTATCAGTTACTGATTTTACTTGACAGTTTTGCTGTTTTACTGAACTGTACTATGTTACTGTTACTGGTATTTGAATAATTACTAATAAATAATTAATGTAAATAAGTAATAATTATAAATGTGATCCCTTCACTCATATACTAAGTATCCAAAATACTTCATGGAACAAAGGAAACAACTGCAGAAAAGCATGTGACACTGAAATGGAAAATGCAACAGTTTTAATTTTTTTATCTACATAAGCGGTGTTGGAGTTGGTTGGGGTTTTTGTTTGGTTTGTTTTCCTTGTTTTTCTTTTACTTTACAGTTGAACTCTAGTGTTATTCCCATGGAATGTCATAATTTTCAGGTATGGGCTTGTAAAAAAGGAAAATTTTAAAGCAAAACATAAAATGGGTTTTAAGAAGGACCAGAAAATCAAAAATAAACGTCAGGCTACAGTGGAGTATCTAGCTACTCAGAAGGAAGGATTCTTTTACTGGGTTCTTTTTTATCTCTTCTAAAGTGTGAACTAATCAGTGTACTTTGTGATGACAGTTGAAGGATGTTATGACATATAAATAGTGGTGGTTAGAAGCACAATAAATCTGGAATAACCATGTTAGCTATGTGTATGTCTGAATAATAAAAATAATCTTGCATGTAAGAACTTTTTATTCATCAGAGTAAATAGGATAATTTAACATGCAGTATACTGCATCTGTATAAGAGTCACATAATTTAATTCCAAAGTGCAGTTTCCTTTGGAGAGACAAAAAATGTTTTGCAAACCTTGTAGTTCTCCTCTGTCTTCTGAAGCAAATCAGTATGATCCATCAGTTTTCAATGCATTGATTAGTTAGAAAGAAAAATTATATCTCCTTTAGCTCGATTATGTTAAGAACATAATTTTATTGATATGTTGTTCTTTTATGGATGATAAAGAGCAACACATTTTCTATTGTAGTGTATAAGAATTACGTTTTGGGTTTTTTTTCCCTGTACTGGTTTTGGCTGAGATAGAGTTAATTTTCTTCATAGTGATTTGTGACCAAAACAGTGTTGATAATACAGGTATGTTTTAGTTATTGCTGAACAGTGCTTTCACAGAGTCAAGACCTTTTCTGTTTCTCACACTGTCCCACCAGTGAGTAGGCTGGGGATGCACAAGAAGTTGGAAGGGGACACAGCTGGGACAGCTGACCCCAACTGACCGAAGGGATATCTCAGACCATATGATGTTGTGCTCATCAATAAAAGCTGGGGGAAGAAAGAGGAAGGGGCTATGTTCAGAGTTATGGTGTTTGTCTTCCCGAGTAACTGTTACATGTAATGGTGCACTGCTTTCCTTGAGATGACCGAACACCTGCCTGCCAATGGGAAGCAGTGAATGAATTCCTTATTTTGCTTTGTTTGCACTTGCAGCTTTTGCTTTGCCTATTAAACTGTTTTTATCTCAACCCACAAAGTTTCTCACTTTTAGCCTTCCAATTCTCTTCCCTAGCCCACGATGAAGGGAGTGAACAAGTGGCTGTGTGGGGCTGAGCTGCTGGCCACGATCAAACCATGACAGCCCTTTTTGGTGCCCAGTGTGGGGCTTGTGGGGTTCAAGATAACAACAGATTTGATTGGAGCTTGCTAGACCCAATTTATAGCTGTTATAGCTGTTTAGTTACTAATTGGCAGGCTCTTGTGCTTGCCACGGGGGTTGCTTACCTTACTGTATATTAGATATAGTTCCATCTTGGGATTACTCTCTTCTATGAATTCTGAATGCTTTCATAATCACATTTGCAATGTTTCAGTTTAATTTATATGCTTATGTAGAGAAATCTGCATTTATGTTAGTCACCCTAATCTCTCTTGTCACGATCTCAGTGGCATCATTTTAATTGCTTTTATTATATCAGGGATATTCAAGATAAACATGGTATTAGTCAGGAGACATTTTATAGCTTCTATCAGTGCGACACTCTGGTAGATGTCAGGAGTTGGAAAAAGTTTCCATTTCTGTTTGTCCATCAGGCACTGCCAAAACCTGAAATCTGTTTCCTGAATGCTTGACAAAAGACAGAGTGCTGTTCAGATTGTGACTATTGGTGCTGGGGAGGAGTAAGGTGTCTTATACATAGATGCCTCATCTATACAGAGATGAGAGCTACTTCTGTTCTCAGCAGTTACGAAGGCACCACCCATGGCTGCCACTAGAGGTACCTTCACTCAATCATTTTACCTGCAATTGCTTTGGCTGATGCTTAAGTAAATCAAGATCCAGTCAGTGTTACAAGATTTTGAAAAGATGATTGGCTGTGTAAAACACTGTATATAATAGACAACTAAAGGTATTGCATAAAAATTCTATTAACTGATTATATTACACTTTATTAGTGGTATAAAAGAAACACCATCCAGAGACGAAGTTGTAATCCAAATGAAATTACTAGTTCATTGTGACATAACCACAGAGAAGTAAGTCTGCTTCTCAAACATTTATTTAATCTATAAAGATTGTTATAGTTCAATAAAGGACACGATACATGCATTGCAGGGATTTTGTCACAATTTTCTCTAAAATTGGCTTGTGTTAAGAGGTATGCAACTTTATTGTTTGACACAGAATGCATCGCTATCACCTGCTTTCAGTTTTAAAGAGGAACAATAAAAATAAGTCAAGCAGGAGAAAAATAGCAGTGAGTGAAGCTTAAGCATCTTATTTATCATTAAGCAGCTTAAACAAGACTGCAAGGAGCATTGTGTGACTATGGTTTACTTTTAAGTAGAAACTTTTGTCTGAATATAGAAGCATATAGAAAGTATACTTATTCCAAGCATATTCAGAGCTATATTTGTTTATATTTTGAGAAATCCGTCCTACGCCTCAAGTTTAACAGATGTTAAACTCAGCTCAGCTAATTCACGATTTTGGCAGATTCCATTGTATAAGTATTTAGCATCAGTGACTGAATATATTATTCCATTATCATCTGTGAAGAAACAATGAATGATAGTGTCATAATTTCTGAGACATATAAATGTTGGCACTGAAAAATTAATTGATGAATGCTGCTTACCTCCCATAGTACTACAGATTTGTTTTCCAGATATTTCACAGTATCTATGTTGCATCTGACAGCTTCATAAGGAATGGATTTTTGCAGTGCTTCTGATGTTCCTGTCCAGAACAACACTCCAAAAATTTCAATGACTTTCCCAAAGAAAGAGTGTTTTAGATGTGGCAACAAATATTTTTCCAGATTCTCTCTGGAATGTATCTTTTATATTCTCCATACACTAGCTTAGACCATGCTGTGAGTTGTAAAGTTTAGCAGAACAGTGAAGCATTTTCTTGGGAATATCTCCATAAATGGCAAAATGGCACCTGATTACTAATATAGAAATTATTTCTCTGATGTCGGGGTGGGGTGGGAATCCTTTCAGCTCCTCAAATGTTATTTTTCTGTGTAGGTTTTTTAGGTTTTTGAAGGTCTCCACTCAAAATATTAAAAAAAAATGCTTGAAAAGTAAATTATGTGAACAATGCTTTGGAGATATAGGCATTAAAAAAGTTGGTTTAAAGCACAACTCTTGTTTCAGATATTGACGCCAAGATATGCTTTGATACAAACAAGCTTTAAAGAGATTTCTTGATTACTTTCAATGGTCAGAGGTTAACAATGATTCTATATGATCTCACATCTGTTTTCTTGGGTATATTTGTAAGATCATGATTCAGATGTACCATGACAATTAATACCTGAATCTTGTAGAAAAGTCGACAGATGTTTCCTCTCTGATTGTGCTGACAAACTACCATATTTAGTTAATATTTTGCTCATCCATTTGACTGGTGGACGTCAAATGGAATGAAAAAGGGGTAGAAATTTAAGAACAATGTACTTAAAACACTCTATAACCAATTCTTTTGCTGAATTCCAGGCACTTTGTAAGTTTTTATTAATTCTCTATAGTTAAATTTATTAAACTAGCTTAGCTTCACCAAGGACAAGTCCTGCCTGACTAACCTAGTGGCTTTCTGTGATGGAGTAACTGCATCAGTGGACAAGGGAAAAGCAATGGATGTCATCTATCTGGAATTCCAAAAAGCCTTTGACACAGTCCCCCACAACATCCTTTTCTCTAAATTGGGGAGATATGGATTTGATGGGTGGACTGTTCGGTGGATAAGGAACTGGTTGGATGGTCGCAACCAGAGGGTAGTGGTCAATCACTCGATGTCCAAATGGAGACTGGTAACAAGTGGTGTTCCTCAGGGGTCCCATACTGGGACCAGTGCTGTTTAATATTTTCATCAACGACATAAACAGTGAGATCGAGTGCACCTTCAGCAAGTTTACAGATGACGCCAAGCTGAGTGGTGCAGTCGACACACCTGAGGGACGGGATGTCATCCAAAGGGACGTGGTCAGGCTGGAGAGGTGGGCCTGTGTGAACCTTATGAGTGCAAGGTCCTGAACCTGGGTCAGGGCAACCCCCGATATCAATACAGGGGTACTGATGGATGAAAAGCTGAACATGAGCCAACAGTGTGCACTTGCACATCAAAAGAAGCGTGGCCAGCAGGTCGAGGGAGGTGATTCTGCCCCTCTACTCTGCTCTGGTGAGACCTCACCTGGAGCACTGCGTCCAGCTCTGGAGCCCTCAGCACAAGAAGGACATGGAGCTGTTGGAGCGAGTCCAGAAGAGGGCCACAAAAATGATCCGAGGGCTGGAGCACCTCTCCTACGAGGACAGGCTGAGAGAGTTGGGGCTGTTCAGCCTGGAGAAGAGAAGGCTGCGGGGAGACCTTATTGTGGCAAGAATAGAAAAATACCATTACCTCAGAGCTAGTACATGGGAAGACAATTGCAAATTGTGCTGAGAGGAGGAGGGAAGAGAAGAAAACAAATCATCTTCCTCAAAGATGCTTTTCTTAATTACCCATTGATGATATGAGGCAAAACTAGCAGGTATTGTTACTTCAGAAGATCTAAATGTCACATAAAAAATTTATGACACTAAGAATGATAGTAATAGAATGATTAAACTGAGTAAGAAAAAGTACAAGGTCAACTATGTAAAGGTTAATTGGAAGAAATATTGCTATAAAATAGGAAAATTTCAGTAGTATTCAAAAAGGAAACAAAATCCTAGGTATGTTGATTACTGTTGTGTAACTCTGAGACATCAGTATGAAAAAAGAATGTTAGGACGCAACATCAAAATATTTTCAGTGTCAAATTGACATGAGAAAGAAAGAGAGGAAGAACTAAACTAAACAACACTGTCAATACAAGTATAAATTGCTATAAACTAATCATGCGCATAGTTGAGACAGAAACTGATATTTTCCAGCTGTAGAGTAGTAACATTGTAGAACAGCCTTCCTATATGAAAGAGGATGAGGGGCAGCTAAATAGTTTTGAGATGAAATCTGATCCGTTTCTGAAAAAGCTGTGATTGCCTATAATAGCTTATGACAATTCTCCATGCCCTTTCTTGTCATATTGCCACAATGCCAAAGTGCTTTCTTTCGTTCAGTCTGAAATGTTTTAACTATTACATAATACATGTTAAACTAATAAATACAATCCAGAATAATATTTTCAAACTTTTACAGAAATGCAATGATTTTATAATTACCCATGTTTCATGAGTTTATATTTTCTCAGGAAAAATGTGTTCTGTGGGAAAAATTCTGAATATCTTTGTGAGAAGATTCCTCTCACATAATTTTTGATATTAGACTTTCTTTTACCGCCCCACAAAACCCAACAGACAGATCAAAGCATCTCCTGAAACTGAATCTTTCCACCTATCTATCTCAAACAACAGTCTTGGAATGGGAAAAATATAAACCTCTTGAGGCATGCCTCTGTGTGCATACAGAATCTAGAAGAACAGCAGTGAACCCTGTGAAGAGATTTATGCTTGTGCAAATAAAAATTATTTTTACAATATAATTTTCGTACCAGATATCAAAATCTTTGTTATTATTTCCATAAGTATGTAGCACAAACTAGACACCTGTGTAACAATTCAAGTCCCTAAAAGGGGACAAGTAACAGGATTTAAGATGCCCTCAATTTTTGTAAGAAATTTTAAGGGACTAGCAGCTAAAAGACAGGCCCCATGGGAGACCTCCTTCTGGAATAGAAAGTTTAGGCCAGATTAGAGTGCAGGATCTGAAAAACAGTACTAGATACCTAACTACGGGCAAATGAATCTGGCCTGATGGATACTAGGAGAAAAATTCAGCTAATCATACTCAAGTAGCCATTAGAGAGTGAGCTAAATAGATTTCCATTTATTCAAATGGATGCTTAGCTTACATGCAGACTCCCAAAATGTAGGTCTTTTTATCTGTGAGATTGCCACTAAATTTCAGTTGATGTAAGATGAACAAAAAGAAAATCTAACTGAATGAGATCGAAATCTGGCAGACTTTTTTTGTTAACTGCTATGCAGTCTTCAACTGTTTTTCTCCCCTTGCAGGTAAAAGACAGTGCTGTCCTGGACAGAATAGGTGCAGTCTCACTGCTCTCATGGAGACTCAGTGCCATTTATGATGCGTTATTGTATCCCACCCAATGTTCAGCTAGCTCTCCAAAAGGACCTGGTTTCGATGCATGTCCTGGGTCACAGTCTCCATCCCTGCATAAGTGCTTCATCTCAAATCGTTTCAGGGGTCTGTATGTGTGCAACCGGACAGACAGATCTAAATTCAACCCTGGAAGCCAGGGGAATTAAGAAGAATTTAACCAGATAATATTAAATAGGGAAGAAGTGGAATATTTTATCACTTGTCTATACAGCTGAATAGAACCATTTTTAATCTGTTCTGCTGAGTATCATTTTTTATTAACAAGGTAGTAAACCTACACTGAAACTGATCTTGTTGATGAGGTTTCTCTAATGCACACCCCATACACTCTCTATATATTTTTAGTGGTTCAGCAGCATTCCATGCTGGAAAACTGATGCTCAGTCTTGTTCTCTAGAGTATCTGCCTTTTTCTTACTACTAAAAATAAAAGCTTACAACTTCCTTTTTTGATTTTAACTCAGTATCAGACTAAATTGATGAGACACTTCTCATTTCCAGTGGTTTTCTTCTTACTAATTAATAGAAATAATTAACTCTTGATTGCCTGCATAAACCTCACAACTATTTATGCATCTTCCTGGTACAATATATTAAGCCCACTTCTACATGAGGTGGCTATCTTGAATACAATAAATTTTGTAGCCCTATAATTTGTTTGGCTACACTTCACACATAGTCATATAATCAGTGATAATTGATAGCTACTCTTTTTTGAATGTTTCAGAACACTTTAAACACAAAAAATAAACTTGAAAAGCAATAATTTTTCAATATAATTGCATGTGCACTTTATGTATGTAAATGCCACTTAATATGCTCTTTTCTCAGGGTTTTTTTATTTAATATTAAACTAATTATATTACAAATTTGTCACTGACATACAAGTCAAAAGACCTTCTGACCACTATAAAAGGCATATTAAGTCATGAGATTTGGCTAAATTCACAAAATTATGTAGATGTCATAATACAACATAGTTGTTCTGTGGAACCATCTAGTGATTGAAAGATAAAAGAACAACTTTGGTAGCATCAAAGTTTTGAATATGTTGTCATCATTATTGTAATTATGAATCCAGTATTAGCAATAAACTGCCTTCTATTAAACAATATTAAAAAAAAATTACGAAAGTAATGTCTCATCTGCTTAGTCTGAAATATTCGAAAAAAATTTTTTTCAAAATTATTTTAAGTAAACTTCTGTTAGATTGTTTTTGGTACAGACAGTATCACCAAAAATTAATTGCTAATACTTTCAAAATTGACTTCTTCATCTAAAAATTATTTAGGAGTTGAAGTACATGTGGAAATGTACTGAGATTCACTGAAACATTCAGAAATGTATCTGTTGTAATACTTGTAAAAATGAAACATATTATATAGAAAGAGGATGCTTACTGAATTTTAGGAATTGTAAAATCAATTACAAATTTTGTCATTATACAGCAAAGCACTGAACTTACGCTTAAGTTAAGCACAGGTATTTGGTAAGATAATTTATGTCTCCTTCCGTGAGAGGAAATTTCAGTCATACTGTTGATTTTTGGAAAATTTGTGAACAGTTCTAAAACACTTTAAGAATCTAAACTGAAGAAGAATGTAAAGTGACCTAAAATGAACTAAGCTGCCTGGCTAAATATTTAAACAAAATAATAAAAAAAATGCTTAGGTACTTACTCCTATTATAAAAATAAGGGGGTAGCTGTTTTCATTACAATTACTGTGAACAAATCAGAGAGAAAAGAGTGTAATCTATTAACAAGTACAGAGTTGAAATGCATAAAAATAGCCCTGAGAAAATGCAAGACTGAGGGAAAAACCCCTTAATCCTCCCAGCAAACAAAATGGAACACTGATGACTTAGTGTAAAAGTATGTAGGAGGTACGAAAATTTAACTTCAAAGAAAAAGAGCAAATAGCTGTGTTGGTGGACCTTATTGTATTAATAATGATCCATGGTAGAACTGGCTGCTTGTATTTTGACTAGTAATGAGTCGCTGTTATATTTTTATTAAATTCTTAAAACATTATTTAGTCTAACAAGAAATTCTAATTTTTAGATCCCCACATAAGGAAAGTGTGTTACTCAAAGTGTACCCAACAAGAGTCCTTCTCTAGAAGGAAACAAAGTTTTAGTTTTACAATTGACCCTCTTCAGTTACATTTACAGTTGTGGGGAAAATAATGCAGAACTTTAACATAACCTATTGCCAGAAACAAAACAATAGGATGGAAAATAACCCCAAGAAAATAAGATCTGATGTTAATAAAGTGCACATTATGATATTGCAGGGCTAGTTATAGCTTTACTGTTTGTTCTGTTTCTTTAACATTACTTTATCATAACTGCATCGTTCAAATCTTCTACCCTTAAATACCCAAACAAATTTGTAATATCCTACTTTATTTCTAGTTTCAGTTGGCTCTCAGATATATATTAATCCTAGCATTAATATTTTTCCAGTGATACAACAGCCAGCTAATGGGTTTTTAATATCCTAAAGAGGAGGTCAAAAATTATTTATTTGTCTAACTTCCATTGTTTTTAATTTTAATGGCATGGAATGATTGGTCAGGCTACTCTATCAATCTGTGGATTCTAACTACTGCTTTCTCTTTGAAAATATGACATACAAATGACTGTGCCATATTTTGGCATATGTATCAATTTTCCTTTGAATTTTTTTAATGTTTCACAAGAATATCATTCTATTAAAATATATACCATGCAAAAATCCAAAGAAAATAAAGAATAGCTATAAAACTGCTAACTGAATAAACAAGTGGTTAAGTGCTGGGCAGGGAGGTCATTAGTCTTATTCAGAGCAGGAAATATTTCAGTGCTTTACAAGACAGTAAAGTAACTTCATGGACCAATCACAGACCAATTATTTTCAAAATAATGAAAAAAGTCTTCACATAAGCACATACACATATACTACCCTATACACATACAATAGAAACAGTAATTTAAAATGATATTTAGTTTCACAACCACAAATCTTTGTCTTATAGATCAGGAATTTAGCAATAAATTGTCATTTGTGGTGGTGCTTATCAGCTAGGTGGACTCTTAAAATATTCAAAACATGTATTCTCTTTCTCCAAAGACTGCTTTACTTAAAGGAAAGCATTGATTTTTGCCAAGTGATATACAGAAAGACAATCAATCAATGACAGCTTTGCATGAAAGCTACTAGCAAAATTACCCTTGGTTCTCACTTTGTATGCCTTGAGGTCATGCATTTATTTTGAAATTTTTGTTTCCCTGATGACTGAGGGACAGCCACAATTAGAATCAGTCTTAGTCAATTTTCATTTTTGCATAAAAGAAGTAAAGGGAAAAATTATTAATAAGAAAAGAAAAAATATCATTTTAAAGGAAATTTTCCATGGACTGGACCACTTCCAGTTTGTTGCCTTTAAATGAATTTTTCTTTTACTTCTTTATGCATATTTGTATTTCAAGCTGTGACACCTGATATACCTAATTATATCTTTTGAAAACCTCAATTGCTTATGTTGCTTGTCTGAAGTAAATAATACTTCTGCTCTTCGTGGCTTTCTTTTAAGGTGAAGTTATGGAGATTTTAACATCATTAAAGTACAGAAGCCATGTAAGACTGAAGTGAGAAACAACTATTAAGGTTCTGACTATGTCTCCCAAGACAAAAATTAGTTCAATACAACACAACATTTTACAATACAAATATTTAGATTTGGAAACTGAGATCTTGAAGAGACTAACAATGTTATCCAACTGTAAAACATATAGTCACACAAAACTACTATGTTTTTCTCAAAGGAAAAACACAGAGCCAAATGTATAAACAAGACCCAAAAAAACCCTCTCCTGATTTTAAGATAGCTACAAAACTTCAGCACTTTTTAAAAAAGGCAGACTGTTGCTTCAGGGGAAGACCTGCATCTTCAAATAAAAATAAAACAAATTCCAGTCATGGGACTTTGTCTGACACTATTCAAGTTCCAACCTATAGATTGCTTATGATTAAAAAAAATACTGCCTAAAGTCACTGAAACAGAGAAAATTGCATAGGTCACAGATAATAAATGAAGGGAATAATTAAATAATAACTATATGTGTTACACCTGTTGTTAGCAGTTACAGCTAGATTGTACCGTGAACTGGAAAAAAAGGTCTATCAGTAAATATATGCTGATCTGAAACTTTCTCCAGAATTGAGTGAAGGTCAAATGCATGCAATCACTGTGTGGTAAAACTGAAGACAGAAACTATCCTCTACTCCTTGATATTTCCCCCTAAAACCGTTACTTTTTTTTTTCCTCCAAAATGGAGATAAAATACTAAGCTAGTATAGAAGGCCTAAATAGCAAAGGAAACTCCCACTATGGTTCAGTAGTCAACATAGTAAAATATAATTTAGAAGAAACACTATTCAACTGCCAGTAACAACATTCTATAAATCAGATTATTTTGAAATAATCAATGAAAGAGAGAGAGACTATTCTCATATTCATAAAAGAATGAGAGCAATTATCGAAATAGCTACTGTGGAACAGATTACTCTTTAGAAATCCTTATTCTTGTTTAACATGCATTAACTTGCTTTTCTTCACATTTTTGGTGATTCTAGGCCAGAGGTAATGCTTTTCAGCACAGTACATCCTATGATTGGTCTGATTATAAAATAAATGCTTCAAAGCCTGCAGTAGAGGTATTTCATGTGTTGTCATCTGTTTGAAGTATTTTTTCCTATTTAATTTCAGAAAATATATAACATTAATGCAGAAAAATGTAAATTTTCTCACTAGCTTTTTAAATAAAATGTCTTATTTCTTCACAAATGAAGTGTTGTAAATATAGAAGAGCATGCTCAGATAATACTTCTGGGACATTTTTCCCTGTCCACAGAAACAAAACAAAAATATAATTAGAAAGGATTTACTACAATTAAATTAGTAATTTGATACTTTAGTATTTATGTCAGGTATCTTATTTTCTCATCAGTCAAAATTTATATGATAAACAATAGAGTTTGTTTAGTTAGGCTATCTATATGTCACTGTCCTGGTTTCAGCTGGGAGAGAGTTAATTT
>VYZW01010256.1:0-19837 GCA_013401315.1 Balaeniceps rex
GGCATGGCACGGCACGGCATGGCACGGCATGGCATGGCATGGCATGTAAAAGGGATTTAGTGTAGAAGACGTTATTTCTGACCCAACTATACATTAAACGCCAGTATCTCCTCAGTAGCTGTATAAGACCCTGATTAGCAACAGCCTTGCAGGGTTCACATCCATTTCTAAGTAAGACATGGACCTGTTGGAGTGGGTCCAGAGCAGGGCCACAAAAATTATGAGAGGGCTGGAGCACCTCTCCTATGAGTACAGGCTGAGAGAGTTGGGGCTGTTCAGCCTGGAGAAGAGAAGGCTCTGGGGAGACTTTATTGAGGCCCTTCAATACTTAAAGGAGGCTTATGAGAAAGAAGGGGACAGACTTTTTAATAGGGCCTGTAGCAATAGGACAAGCGGTAATGGTTTTAAACTAAAGGAGGGGAGATTCAGACTAGATATAAGGAAGAAATTTGTTACGATGAGGGTGGTGAAACACTGGAACAGGTTGGCCAGGGAGATGCTAGATGCCCCATCCCTGGAAACGTTCAAGGTCAGGTTGGATGGGGCTCTGAGCAACTTGATCTGGTTGAAGATGGCCCTGCTCATGGCAGGGGGGTGGACTGGATGACCTTTAAAGTTCTCTTCCAACCCAAAGCATTCTATGATTCTGTGATTCTAACACAGGGATCGTCTTGGCCAATATGGCGACAATAAAACCTGATAAAAAAGCAATGAATGAATTATTCAGTGGACAACATGTTTGAGGGTTTACACAGAGAGGGCATTACTTCCTGCAGGCAGGTGTCTGGCTATTATTGCGTGATGAAAACAGTGCTCCCCTAGGGACAATTCCAGAAGAGTCACCCAACGTCATAGGAGGTCATGTTCGCATCTTGGGAAGGAACCACGTGTCCCAGCCACCAGGGATCACCTGCCACCACTCCAGCCTCAGATTCAGAGTCTGCTGAACATGACGGCAGCCTATATTTGCCATGAATAGATGCTGCCTCATCATCTTGGGAGTCTCATCTCTATTAGTGTCCCCTCTCATCAGATGAAAACCCCATCAACACCTTCTTCTTCTCATGTGGAGCTGTCCTGGCCCTGCACGTGGCCACAGTTCCTTCCCCCATCCCCAAGCCTGTTTCATAATATCTGCCTTGACTCCAACCATCTTATCACAGAATCGTCATAGAATCATAGAATCGTTTAGGTTGGAAAAGACCTTTAAGATCAAGTCCAACCGTTAACCTAATACTACCAAGTCCACCACTAAACCATGTCCCTCAGTGCCACAATCCATTCCCTCCTGACTGTTCAGTCAAGCTTTGCATGCACATCAGCCTTGGCCTTAGCACGCCGCAACCAAAACAACTATAAGCAATCGCTGGAGAAGTCCTGTCATGTGCCTGAACCCAGAGCATCTGTGAGATACTAGCTGGGCTCCCGAGGTACAGGGGAAAGGCATGGAGAAACACGCTCAGGATTGGATTTCCAGTCTTGAACCTCATCCTTGCCTACAGTGACACAGAATCAAATTGTTAGTGTGAGACACTCAAATGTGATCATCATGAATACCATTAACACAAGCTGTCTTGGTCTCACAGACTGTAGAAATGATCTTGGAAAATGGAGTGGACGGAAACAACACAGAAAAAAGCTGACGTGCACACAACTGCTTTGAAAGCTTCTTAATTTAGAGTTATGGAATCATATCATCTTAGACTTAATAGACTTATCATAGACTTATCATAGACTTAATCTATCCCTTCCATGGGTGAAAATGAAAAAAATTCTTAATAGTTTAACAGAAGTAAAAAGCAGAGGGTGTGAGGACCAAGCACCATGGAGGGAGACCCCCGAACAAGACTGAGAAAGGAGAAACTCTTCAGTCTTAACTTTGACCACACAGCCACCTCTCAGAGGCAGGAAAAAAGGATTCACATTGACCAACAGTTTCCACTGGTCTCCCAAAATCCCAGCCAAGCGCAGAGCGGACACGTGAGCAGTGACATTTCCAAGTTCCAGGCATGGTTCTTCCACTGCTTCAGCACCTGCCTCCCCCCGGGCACATTGTTAAGTGTCTGTGTCTCAGGGTCATTCCTCGGGAAGCGGATGGGAACACCTCACAGCTACCTCCGGCTCCCATTAATGTAAATTCATTAGAAAATCTGCAGCGGTTGTTTATATGTACGACTAATTACGGTGCACAATTGAGGTGAGCAAACAGAAAGAGGTAAAGATTAAATACCGGAAGACACATGAGAGGCATACGCTGGGTGATACACAGCGAAGTCAGAATTGCCAAAGAATGCCTCATTTCCAGGGGGGTGGCTTTGAAGCGTATAAAAGGCTCCCCGTCACAGTGGTCTTCATTCGCTCACCTTGACTTCTCCTCTCTTCTCCTCACTGGTCAACAGGGTAAGTCAGAGCTTCCTACCTGCCTTTTCGTCTGCGCTCCACCGTACCTCTGTGTGCTTTTGCAGGAAGCCCTCCAGGATTTCCTGCACTGTCTGCTTTGGGACCAGTTTTGAGAGATTGGCTTTGGGATTGATTCACCTGGGTGGCTTCTTTCTGATGGAACCAGTGCTGGCCAATATGCCAAATGCACCGGTGGCCAATGCAAAAATTTGGAGATTTCAGGGACAGGTTGTCATGGGATTCTGAAGAATAGGGCCTTCCCCAGCCAGTTTGGGATGGACTTTGGGATAAGCATGCTTTAAGCTGCATAAACAACTGGGAAATTCTGGCCAGAGAAAAAGAGACTCTCTCTGTTCCTTCCAGCTTTGCCTACACCACTACCAACACCATGCCCAACGGAGGTTGCGGATGCTGCGGTGGAAATAACTACACCGTGTGCTGCTACGGCACCAAGAATTCGTGCTGCAAGACGCCCACGCAGTACTGCTGCCCCACCACCTGCTGCAGGCCCCTGCAGACCTGCTGCTACACCGTGAGCAACAACAACAGGGGCTGCTGTGGCGGTGGCAACAGCGGCTGCTGTGGCCACTAAACCCACTTGGCAACGGGCAGGCAGGGCTGCGCTGCCTGCTGCTTCCCTCCTGGCTCTCTCGGTGCTGGATATGCATATGGATACCACCCTGGATGCTCTTCCTCATTTGCTTAGAGACTGTAGATCTTCTCTCCTCTTCTTCTGTCTGCCTTTAATCACCAAATGCTTGTAATGGACTTTGCAGTCGCTACCCGCCGATCAGTGTGATTGTCCTTCGTAAGCACCAGTCCTGCTGTTAATTTTCCTCTCGGTGTGTGGGGTGTTTAATTCTTTTCATCACTGTTTTGCTTCAATCTGTCTGAAAAAAAACAATAAAATCTGTAGTTCATAACCCTGCAAAACTCCTGGTGGTTATCTGCTTGCTAGCTGGTGCATCCAGAGAGCATCACCACACCCATCGCGTTTTCTTTGCATTTTCTTCCCGCGTTGGGATGCTCCTGTCTAAAAGGTGCTAACTGGGGGGTTTTGCCTACACAAAGAAAATCAACGCATCCCTGATGCAGTTCTGAGCTTCTACCTGGGTCTATTCAAATACAAGCCGAGTGTCTGGCATCTCTGCGAGCAATATTTGTCCTCTCACTGTAAAACTACAAAGAAATAGGAAGAAAATAATACATAAACTTGTAAAGGATGTGAATTTCTTCTGACACAGTTTGACACAGGCAGATGCCAACTAGGAAAGCTCCATGTATTTCAACCAGCTAGAGGTCTACTATAAATACTTTAACATTTATGAGAAGGAGGTCTTGCCAGTGCTAAAATGTCTGGGTTACCAGATTTCAAGCTGAGGTGTTAGAATAAATAGTGAGAAGCCTCAACCATTCTTCAAAGCATGACTGGGTCAGTAAGAGTTGTACCAAAACATAGCATGCAAGATCTGCACCACAGTCCTCAGTCGGTGTCTAATGCCCTTTACCGACTCTGCTTCCACACCGCTTCAGTCCCCTCTTTGCATTAGGATCCGTAGCCCACTCACCAAAGACCATTCGAGCACCTACGTTACACGAATGGCTGGACGTGACTGTCACGGGTGGGAGATGCCCACCTAGATCATGACTTCTTCGTGCAGTTGCAGGATTTGCCAATGAGAACTTTCCCTCTGGAGGCACAAGTGAAGTGTGCCCCTTTGCTTCTGCCCATTAGTTCCTTGTAAATTAATCAGTTCTCATGGGCAGGCAAGTGTATGCCTTCTCAGAGGGGACCTGCTGGAAAGGAAATGCTGTGAATGTTCTTCTACCTTGTCTGGAGGAGTTGCAATTACATGTGCTGTTTCTCCAACATTTTGCTCAAGGAATTACTCTTATTCCAGGAAAGTCTGGAAGGGAGCAGGCTGCATTTACTGCAGGGGCGAAGCGGCATGAAAATGGCAATCTGCTCCCCCTTGCACGGTGCAGAAGGCAAACGAAGCCCCTGCTAGCATCCTCGGGGATGGTAGCAGCTCATCTAGGAGCAGTCCTCTTCGGAGCACCCCAGGGATCCCAGAGGATGTCAGGCAGCAGGCAGGGAACTCACCAGGCAGGCTCCGCCATCTTCTCATTAGGCAGCACTCCTCTCAGGATAATGTGGCGAGGTCTTCAAATGAGAGCTGCAATTTTAGGCCATGGAAAAAATTCCTCCCAAATACCCTGTGCTCCTGCCAGCATTCAGCCCCACAGCAAAGTGCATTGGAGGCAGTGGCTGACATTAAATAAGCATTCATCCACCCCGGCTCAGTTGCCCAAGGCTCTGCCTTACCTTGACCTTGCTCCCTTCCTCTCTCCCTCCCAGAAAGTGGTTCCACCTCAACAGTGCCTCTTCCTGCACCACTTCTGAGTCCCTGTCTCCCACTGAGCTCCATGACCCCAGTCAGGACCAGTTCTCTGTGCTTGTCATATCTCTTCCACCTTCATCTTCCTCTCCCCCTCTCGGTCCATGCTGGGCTCCTTCATTTACCACTTCCAACACCCACAAACAGTCCTGCACAACCTCCAGCTCTAAACCCCGCTCCCTCCCTGCTGAGGAGCTGGGCAGGGATGGTCCTGCTCGGTGCCAGGGCTCCAGCACACAAGGGGATTTCAGCTGGACGCAAGGGGAGGTTGCAGGAGGGACTTGTTGACTTGCGATGCATCGTGCCCAGTCCCAGAGCCCCGGCTCCTTGTGTTGGCACTTGCACAGGCAGGGCTGCCCCTTAACTTTTTAATTAAAATGCAAAATATTCTGAAGTGAATATTCAATTTGGAGTTTTCAAAAATGTTTCTAGGAAAGCAGCCTCAAAAAAGCAGAGCAGGAACTGAAGCACTCTTGTGTTAGCGATGCCTGCGTGCAAACTTAAACCCCCCAGATTGGAGGATTTGCAGAAGTTTAGGCAAGGCAAAAGTCAAAGATGGCTTTGGCGTCACAAAGATGCTTTTGGCATGCATGAGGGCAAGACGATCTTGCATGGAGTCACGTGCAGGTTACTGAGACCCAGGAGCCAGCATGACTCCCGACACACCCCAAACACATGGTCTTCTTGCTCCCTCCTCACGTGCATGCCCTGTGACCGGGAACAAACATACCTATTTTCATGAAATTCTCCAAATATTTGTTTCAAACACCAGTCCGACGAAACAGCCCATCACATGCCCGAAAGACGCAACACAGAGGTTCAGTTTCGGCTCTCACACTGATTCAGCACCAGCTGCTGCTGAGTAAGTCCCTTAGCATCTTTGGCCGTCGCTGTCCGCATTTGTGAAACGGATACGAGGACGCATTTTTCGGCTCCTTTGCAAGGGTGCAGAGAGGACAAATTCATTAGTATTCATAGAAGCCCTCTGATTATCTGCAGGCTAAACAATTATGAGGCAAAACAAAGGTAGCGATCACAAATAATAAGGCGAAGACTAAATACCAGGAGACACGTATAGCTAAAAAGTATGGGTTTGGCTTAATGTACAGGGAAGCTCAAATGGTCAATGGCTGTCTCACTTCCAGGAGGAAGGTCTCGAGGACTATAAAAGGTCTCCTGGCCCAGGCCACTTCATTCACTCATCTCTTCCCTTCACCTCTCCTCACTCTTCAACAGGGTAAGTGAGAACATCTAAATCTTCCTTCCTTTCCACAAAAGAAAAATGCTATGGATACCTTATAGCAGTATCCAAGCATAACTGGGTGTCTGGACTGGGACTTTGGCTGAAGCTGGACTTTTATGAACTGTGTACTAGGAATTATGGGGACGAGCTAGAAGCGTCAGAGGATGGAGAGGCTTACAGGAGTATCAGCAGGGCCATGCAGAGCAAGGGGACCGAGAACGTTTCAGGAGGGCCCAGACCGAGGACTATGTGCACTGTGCTGTGTGATTCTTGCTCAGATGTTAGGGATGCCCTGGTATGAGTAGGTGGGCATCTCCATTGCAGGAAAAAGACAGAGAGAAGAGTTACGAGCAAGTTTTACTAGAAACAAGGCAGCACTCGGTTTCAACTCCTTGAATCTCCGAGTTTAGTGTAAACAGAGCTTTGAATTAATGCTGTATTTCCAAATATCCTGCTCCCAGTCAGAGATAGACTCTCTCTGTTCCTTTCAGCTTTGCCTACACCACTACCAACACCATGCCCAACGGAGGTTGCGGATGCTGCGGTGGAAATAACTACACCGTGTGCTGCTACGGCACCAAGAATTCGTGCTGCAAGACGCCCACGCAGTACTGCTGCCCCACCACCTGCTGCAGGCCCCTGCAGACCTGCTGCTACACCGTGAGCAACAACAACAGGGGCTGCTGCGGCGGTGGCAACAGCGGCTGCTGTGGCCACTAAACCCGCTCGGCAACGGGCAGGCAGGGCTGCGCTGCCTGCTGCTTCCCTCCTGGCTCTCTCGGTGCTGGATATGCATATGGATACCGCCCTGGATGCTCTTCCTCATTTGCTTAGAGACTGTAGATCTTCTCTCCTCTTCTTCTGTCTGCCTTTAATCACCAAATGCTTGTAATGGACTTTGCAGTCACTACCCGCCAATCAGTGTGATTGTCCTTCGTAAGCACCAGTCCTGCTGTTAATTTTCCTCTCGGTGTGTGGGATGTTTAATGCTGTTGATGTATCATACTCCCTTTTCTTGCTTTAATCTCCAACTGAAAAACAATAAAATGTATAAGTTATGACACTGCAAACTTCTGGTATATGTTTATTCATTTATCTTTGTCTTTTAAGCTATAGCTCTGGTCTGGGACTTTTTTAGCATTTGCTTAGTTTCTGAATATAATGAATTTTTCAACTATTTATCACGCTACTGATGACAGCACCCCAGCAGATGGGGTAAACTTCTTGGGTCAGTCTCTCATCCGGGGAGAAATAATGTTTGCTAGTGTCAGTACATCATCTAAACTACAGGAGCATCCTCTTGGCCATGCGGTTTCGTGCTATCTTTCCCTTCCTTATGACTTTGAAGACACACAGTCTGCAACCGAAGCATCTGTATGGTCCTAAAGCCAGAGCTAAAGGTCTTTTTTGTTAATGGAAATCTTTCCAGCGAATTTGCTGAGCTTCTGATGAGCTTTAAAGCAGGCTTCTTAAAAGGCTTGACATCTTGTCAATAAGATTAAACAGACCAGCAAGCACGGTCTGCGTGGTGCAGGGAGGGAGAGAGTCATTGAAAGATGTGGAGATATAAGTCTAGCCTGAAGGAGCCAGAACTGCTATCTAATTTGATCTGGAATTCTATTAAAATGTGGTAAATTTTAAGAGATGAGATTCAGAAATGAAATATATGCACTTCATAATCTGTAAAATCCTCAGGAAGGGAAATGACTCCAAAACATCTCTTCTAACAAGAAAAACTCCAAAACCAGCATAACCTTGGGACCGCGGTAATGAGTTATAAATTGAAAATCCTTGTTGGCCCTTAACAGATACCAATGTCTTTTCCGTCTTTACATGCAAATCCCGTAGCTTCCTGAAAGGCAATTACATTTTTCCTGTAGCTAAAGAATAAATTATCTCAGCGGCAGCAGCATCATCAGGTCCAAGCACGCGCCCTGGAGTCACACCCCTGAATTCTGCACATGCTTTTCCCAGTGATTCAAACCCAAATGCCACTGGACAAACCTCTGAGCATCGCTTGCAGAGGCTCTGCCGTGGAGTGAGTGCATGGAAATACCTTTTGCAGTGACAGCCCGGGGCTACTGTGAGAGATACTTCGCTGGTGCTTAAAAAATGCCTTGTCCGTCCACAGAAATGCAAAGTGGAGCAGCTATACGGGGAATGAGTCAAAGCAGAAATGTCGGAAAGGTGGATATGGTGCTTGACTAAGCCTGAAATTGTTGGTTCGTGAGGTCAGCGCTCCTCTGCAGCATCCTCGTTCCAGGTTTGCAGCGCATAAAAGGGCTTTCGGTGTTGTATCCACTCACTTGACCGCGGTGCTCCTCACTTGGAAGGGAATTGATTCATTTGAATAGGGGAATGTACATCCCATCCACAGCCTGACGTAGTCCACCCCTGCGCCCTGCCGTGCTGGTGTCCGTAGGGATCCTGTATTCAGAGCTCACCTCTTCCAACCACCCATGCTACACACAGGGCAACAACATCTGCCATTCACCGTGGTCCTGATGTCACCCTTGATTCCCTCACCACCTCTTCAGCTGTCAAGTTTCTCTGCTCTGGAAGGTGATGAGCATCATGCCCAGATATCGCAGACCGTCTTTGACAATCAAGGTCCAACCTGCAGCCCCATCTGCAAAGCCGGCTGGAAAACCTCCTGTGTTTTCTCACAGAAAATTTCAACTTTCCACTGACAAATCAAAAGCCAAAGATTTTTCAGATGGAAGCTTATGAAAGAAAAAAAAAAAATCCCTAGCGATTGTTAACACTTTCAGTGTCAGAAGATGAGTTAGTTTGGCAGAAATTGCAGGTTTTAAAGAACTAATTGTTTTCTCCGTGCTTTTTTAGATGCCTCCTGCAACTTCAGTGCTAGGGTACTCCATGAAGAAAGGCCATGGTATCAGGAAAATGTTGTTAATTAAAAGCTGATGTCCATTTTAAAGAACAAAAACATTAAAATATAAGTTTCAGATTATGTTTTTCCTGCCTCTTGCTAATCCAGAATTCAGAATTTTTTATACATAATAAACAAAAGTCTTCTTGGAGTCCGGCCTTACAAAATAAAATCAGGGTTTCACAAAGTTAGCACAATAAAAAGAGGTTTTCCCATTTCTAATTATATTCAAGTAGAAGTGATAACTGAGTGTAGCCCTTGTTCCACCACAGGGCACCTCCAGCCGCAGACCACGGTACCGGGGCATAAAGGGCGGAGTGGGGCACGAAGAGGCAGTAACATCACCTCACCTCCGCTGAGCGCCGGGCTGGATTTCCAGGGGTGGGTAAAACACCCAGGGAGCAGTTTGGGGAAAACCCCCGGCTCCGTGGAGCACACCACGAACACAACGATTCCTGGTTTAGGGCTGGTCAGGGTGGTGTTAAACTGGGAGAGAGTTGAAAAATCAATCACTTCTTACTGAAAGCAGAATTTCACTGCTTTTCCAATTTTTCCTTTTTTTAAAAAATTGCTCTTTATTTTGGCAGGAAGCCTGCTTGTTTTCAATAACAGATTTTTCTCCGTTTTGGTGAAAAAACGTTGCCATTTGCGTACCTCTGCTCCAACAGCGTTTCAAGGCACGAGCCATTGGGTGCCTGGACGTGGGACTGGACACCAGGACTCCTCGACCTTTTGTGCTTTTCCCACTGCCACGAGAGACTCCTTTTGGGCACATCACTCAGCATCACAGTATTCCAGGTATCCTTATCCCAGGATCCCATCTGAGTAACGTTAGGTAACAGCGTATTCGAAACGTGACCAATGGGAGAACTAATTAGATGATGGCCACCGCATATGCAAAGAGCTAAGCTGACGTTACATCAAGGGAGATGCTAATTGCAGCTGATTAATCCAATAGCAAGTGCCAGAAAAAATACACACACAGAAGCGGCGCTCACTGCTCAGCTATTAATTCCCACGGCATGCATCATTTCCAAGAGAGCTCGGCCGCATATAAAAGCTTTCAGCCCCAGCGCTGTCCTCAGGACTCAGACGCCCTGCTCAGCCCGTCTGTCACCGGTCGCAGGGTGAGTTGGATTCTCTCCGCTGTCTCGGATTCTTCTTTTTTTTTTTCATAGAAACAGCAAAAAAAAAAGAAGTCGGTGGCTTTTTTTTTTCTTTTTCCCAGACTGTTTATCCCCGAGGGCGTGGCCATCTCCGCCACAGGATGCACTACCACAAAGGCGACAGCTACCAGGATTTGTGCCATGATGGCTCAGTCTGTGGCGAGAAGGGTTGGACGTGGCCTGGTTCCACGGGGTGCTGCCACGAAAGCCCCGTGGGCACCACGGACCTGCCCCCTTGCCATGACCCCGGCAGCCTCAGCCGCGACATTGAGGGGTCCTGCCAGAGCGAACCGCAAGGCTGCCAGCCCGTGGAGCCATGCCCACCCCAGAGCTGCTGCCCGCCACAGCAAAGCTGCAATTTCGGCAAGCCCCGGCGGCGGGTGGAGGTGAGCCCTGTGCAGCCCATCTGCCCCCCACCCGTGAAAATCCATCGCCGGCCGCTGCAGCAGTACCGCCCACCCCTGTGCTGTGAGGACCCAGGTTGCTGCGGCAAGCCCCGGAGGCGAGTGGAGCAGTGCCCCACAGAGGATTCCTGTCCCCCCGTGATACTGCATCCCCGGCCGCTGCAGCATCGCTGCCCCTGCATCCCGTGCTGCCGCCCACCCGTCCAGCACTGCCGCCCACCCATCCAGCACTGCTGCCCGCCCGTCCAGCACTGCTGCCCGCCCATCCAGCACTGCCGCCCACCCATCCAGCACTGCTGCCCGCCCGTCCAGCACTGCTGCCCAGCCACCGTGCCCCTGCCCCTACATCCCGGCCAGCAGCAGCAAAAGCAGGTCCCTCTCTTGCCACCCTGTCTGCAGAAGAAATGAGCACGGGGCCAGCGAGGCGCTGGGACCCCTCCCCAGCACATGCCCACGTGCTGCTCAGCGTGGGAGATGCTTCGCTCCTCGCCCAAACTGCCGGTGCTCCCACCTCTGCTTTCGGCACGATGCAACGCCGCCGTGGCTGATGGCTCGTTGCTGCTCTTTGCACACTGGATTCCGGGTCCGCAGTCTCCTGCTTGACCCCAGCACTGACACTTTAAATTCCATGGGTCCTCTCCTGCCAGGGAATAGGCTTTAATCATCCAAACCCCACTTTGCTCTTCCTCAGGGTAGCGCAGCCGTTTCTCCCCTCTTCTGAGCAGGTGAGCAGCCTGGGGATGGAGAAACCGAACGGAAAGAGCCTGAGCAAGCATGGGGAAACAGCCTGCCATGGATTCACCTCCTCCCGTGGGTTCAGTGGACCGTGATTTCAAGGTTGTTCAAAAACAGAGGCAGGACTATACTGGGAAAAAAGCACACACCGTGACTGCAGGAACATCCAGGACTCCTGCAATTTTATTTTCCCCCTGTGTATTCAAGAATAAAGCTGAAAAAATTTAGTTGACATGTAGTTCCTTTTCTTTTACCCCCAAAAATATCACCAACATTACAATGAGAAGATGTTAAAAGCCATTGAAATTCTCACAAAGAAACCTGGAAATTTAAAATCAAAATTAGAGTTCACACATGAGGATTTTGGCTCTGGCTGTAGCGGTTTCACTTGTCTGAGCTCCATCTGCGTGCTGTAAAACCCTCTCCACTGTGGTTACCCACAGCATGACCAACGGATGGACTTCAGTGTGGTCCATCAGCAAGTGCTCTAGGTACAAACAGTTTGCTCTACAACGTGTGCCATCACCTTCATTAGCTAGATAGTAACACAGGCCACCCATCATATAAATGTTAATCATGATAACGCGCCCGTGCCCCAGCACGTTGGGTGTGTCTGTGCATGCCAGGAACGCCTTTCACTGGGTGCAAGAAGATGCAGGCCAGGGTCTTCCCCCACAGCTCCCCACTGCCTGGCTCTTGCAGGCATCCTGGTGATGTGCAGTTTCTCACTTTGCCAGAAAAGCCTTCCACTAGGTGCATTAAAATATATATTGTTGTTTCTTTGTGTTGCCTAAGCATCACCCCAGCATGTCCTCACAGCCGCTAGCAACCACCAAGAAAAACCAGAAAGAAAAAAAAGAAATTCATTCTTGTTTTCTTAATGCAGAAAACCACAACCATTTATTTTTCTCATGTCAAATTTTAACCACACGAAAAACCACTTACATATGAACTTTAACTTCAGAAATCCCTTGTTTTATTAGCTATTTTCTTCCCAGCCTCTTCTCGCTGAAGCCGCTTCCCAGACACCGTCCCGGCGCGGTGCCCGAAGGGCTGACTCAGAGCCCACAGAGGAAGGGCCAGCTTAGCCTTCATCCCGGCGCTTCCAGGTCAGCTTTGGTCCATCTTTTCTTCTGAGCTGCTTCTCGCCAGCCGTCCCAGCCCTGCCATCCCAGTTAGTCCATCCCAGCCACAGGACCATTTCTGCAGCCTGTCCAGGTCCCATCCTCCAGCAGTTTCAGCCGCTCACCCCAATTCGGTGCCCCCTGTAGATTTGCCAAGTCCGCCCCATTATCCAGGGCATTAATGAAGATGTTAAACAGCACCAGCACCAGTATCAGCCAGTTTTTCACCTACCACGTAGTTTACCCATCCAGTCCATACCTTCACCAGTTTAACTACAAGGTTGCTGTGGGAGACTGTGCCAAAAGCCTTGCAAAAGTTGAGGTAGCACCATCCATCGCACTCCACCATCCACAGAGCCAACCTCTTCATCACCGAAACCCATCAGCACGATTTGCTTTTGGTGACTTTGAGCTGGCTCTTCCCAATCACCTGTTTTGTGCTTCAGGCACCTGGAAATGCTCCTCATGGGTAGCAGAAGGGGAAGGCCGGGACGTTGGCACGGTGCACATCACGGCTCCTGACTCATAGGTCAGCCTCCACTCAGTGTCTCGGTCCTCTGGAGATGATGAATAAGTACGTTATTACCCGCCTCACATGGCCAATGTGTGGCTTAAACAACACGAGTCCTTTATGTGCACCACTCGGTAACTACATTATAATTAAGAGATGCTTATCAGGAATCATGAGTCAACCGTAACGTGCCAAGCACTGGGAACAGCATCCAAATGGAGGACACGTTTTGTCAATAAATAATTTAGTCCTCGTTCCTGCAGTGTGTTTCATTTACAAGGGGAAGACTTGGAACCATATAAAAGGCCTCCGTCCCTTTGCCTCTCACAGTCTGCTCTCCTTGTCAGCATCTGTTCTTCCCTCGTGAATTGGGTAAGACACATCCTGGAGCAGCCAGGGTCATTTTTGGATGGGTGTCTGGATTCAGGAGGTCACGGACCTGGCACGCTTGCACTGTCCTTCAGACCATGCTCTACACACAAGGGCTAGAGGACGGTGGGCTAAGCCGAGAAAGAAGCTTCTGGGGGACTTGGGGGTGGGATTTACAGCAATGCCACTACATGCTGCAGTGCCTTATGGTTGTTTGTGTTCTTGGAGGGGACAAAAATCAAGGGTAAGGTCAGAAAAAGGGTTTGGACATAATATGACCAGTATTGGGCAACTGCAGGAATTTCCTTTAGATCCAAGCTTTCAGGATAAGAAAGGCTGACTTACAAATGGCTCACTAAAGCAGCGTTACGGGAAATTAAATGAAAACAGAGGAGATGGAAATGCAAACCTGTCTGGCCGTGTGTTTTTCAGGTTTTTCCCTACAGTTCAAACATGATATACTCTTCTGGAAGAGAATCATACTTCAACCTGAACTCAACCTGGTACGATCCCTCAGGGTCCTGGCTGGACACCCGGCGCACCCCCTTCCGCTACGGCTACAACACTTGCTCCTCAGGGTGTGATGGCGAAGGCGTTGAAGGCATGAGAGGGCACAACTACCGGCATTACGGCTATCGGCAGCCAGTCTGCTCCGAGAGATGCCACGGCTATGCTGCGGCTGAGTCGTGCCACGGAGGCGGGGGCTCAAGCTGCGTCAGGAGGCCCACGTACAGCTATGGGTCATCGGGGGGGTGCCACAGCTATGGGAGGTCGGTCTGCTCCGAGCCATGCCACGGCTATGCTGCGGCTGAGTCGTGCCACGGAGGCGGGGGCTCAAGCTGCGTCAGGAGGCCCACGTACAGCTATGGGTCATCGGGGGGATGCCACAGCTACGGGAGGTCGGTCTGCTCCGAGCCATGCCACGGATCAGGGTACCAGGGCGGGAAGCCATGCTACAGCAAGCCAACGCAGCGCATCCCGCAGTGCTGCCCGGTGCAGACCTGTCCCCCTCCGGTGCAGCAAGGCTGCGCGCCCGTGGCAAAGTGCGTCCCAAGCCAGCAGCAACAGCGCGTCTGCAAAGTGCCAGCCAGGAAGACAAAGTAGAGGGCATGAGGAGTGGGGATGAACAAGAGAAACTTCTCGCTCTTGCAACAACGCCTTGATGGTCAGCATGTCCCGCGTTGCTCACGGGTCTCCACTCTTTTGCTTGTAATGTGCTTTGAAGGTGTAACCCACTGTCTCCATGAAATATTACGTGCTATTCCCCTCCTTATTTCACAGCAGACGTGGAGGCAATAAAAAATCATGGTTCATAACCCCTTTGCATCAGTGTTTTCCTCTTCATCCCTTTGAATTGCTTCTGTTCCTTCCTGCGGCCAAAGCTGGTGTTGCAGCATCCCCGTTCACCCTCACATCGAGGTTCCTGGTTGATTCAACCTGGTGTCTTTTTATTCCTGCTCCAGACAACTTCCTCGCTGAGAAGGAACTGACAGTTTTCATCACAGACTCTCTATGCAACCCAGCAATTAAATACTAATATACTAATGTATAAAAAACCACACACTTCATCGGAGAGGTAAAAATGAGAGGGTCTGCTTGGCGCATAATGTCATCCGCGAGGCAATGGGTGCAGTTTGGCTTGTATCAGAAGCCTCCAAAATAAGCCCTGGGAAAAAAAGTCAGGAAGAGGGTTCAGAAATAGGAACGGCACGGCTGGTGCAGAGCAAGAGGGGATGCTGAAGCTGATGGAAGAGAAATGCTCTGGTCCGTGGTCCATTAGACCTTCAGGGATCCCAAGGATGACAGATCTTGTCTCACCCCAAGGGAGGCAGCTCCTGCAGGACCTACGTGTCTTCCGCAGCCGGTGCTCAGTGATGCTCGGTGCCGCTCTGACAGATGAGAGATGTTGGGAATGACCAGGGAGGGGTGAGACCTCTCAGAGCTGAAGTCTTTGACCCAGGGAGAAATGGGGATCATATGGCCAGGATTAGACGTCAAACGGAAATTAGAAATGGGTTTGTAGACATCGGGGGGCACTTGGCTGGACCCGCTCTCTCTAATGGAGCGAAAGGCCCCAAACTCCTTGTAAGATTTAAGGTTAGAAGAGGAATCCTTGTAAGGTTAGAAGAGGAATCACCTGGCAGGATCGTTGCAGCACAGCAGGGATCTGGAGTCAGTGACTCACAGGATCATGTCCCAGGTGGCTCCTGGCACCTCGCCCAGCCCAGGCGAGAGCCTCCATCGACTCCATCTCCCGGTGTCCTGCCTGGCCCAGCCTGCAGGATGTGACACATCGCAGAATCGGCTGCTTCGCAACCTTAATGGTGGAGATTTCTCCTGCAGCATGATCTGGATAAGGAAAGGAAGTAAAAACAGGCGCAGGGTGCACCTTCCTGGGATGGAGATTTTATAGGTGGACACATGGGGGCTGCCAACGTGGTCTGCCCTGACACTGCAGCAAGCCTTCCTTGCCAACCTCTTCCTCGCGCATGTGCAGAGGCTGGTGCCAACGTGCATTACTGAGCACACAGTCCCCATCCCAAGCACGGCTCAGTGGGGTGGCCCAGCCCTGGGGCAGCCCAAATCCCCACCCCACAGGCTGTGCGGTGGATTGCAACGGCGCAGCTACCCCAGTGCATGCAACACCACTTGTGCAAGCCACGGGGACCTCTGTGGAAAGAAAGGTGCCAGCAAAACTGTCCAAGCCAAGGATGGGGCTGGGGCAAAGGCATCCAAATCCACTTTCAGGTCCCCTCTGAAGCTTGTTGGGCTGTGGAAGAGAGGGCTGGAGGAGACCTCGGGAGGGCAGCTTCCGTTTCCCACACCCCAGGGCAGGAGTTGCTCTGCTTGAGCTATTTTGACAAAGATTTGTCTAACCTCTAACGAGAGGGATTTCGCACAAGCAATCCCTGCCTGAAACAAAAGACAGATCTTTGTGTTTAGATCACTTCTCAGGGATCTGGAGGTTTGAACTTGTACCTGGGGTGTCCCCAAATCCTTCTAAGATCTTGGGTTCTTTCTGTGCTTCATTTATCTCCTTCATAAACAGAAAACCAATAACTGACATATGGAAGAACCATGACCACGTATAAGCCACCCAGAAACCATGGTCCAAACTGGGGAACAAACCATCTCCTGAGACTTGTATTAGGACAACTGCAAAGGCAATTCCTTCCATAAAACCAACAAAATACCCACAGAAAGAAACTGCCATCTACTCAGAACAGGATCAAGGGACGCAGGGAAGCCTCTCCCAAAGACTAGGGGCTTTGCAGGAGATATGTGGGGCTCAGAGATCAGCTGTAGGGTCAACACAGTCCTGTCTTGTACATGGGTCCAGGTCTCCGACGCACATGAGCATCCTCCCCGCCGGGCCATGTTCACGTGGATGTCTCTTTTGCCGAGAGAAATTACAAACATGTTTGTCACCATCCACGTGATCTGGGGCGTAATTAGTGAATTGCAAATAATAGTTTCACAAGATTTTTCATTCTTCTGACGTTTGTGAAATATCCCAAGACACGTTCTGATTTCCTCATGTATCAATTCGTTAAGTGATTCAGCTCCATTGGTTAGCCATGAATCTCCTTGACTCTGTGTTTTAATTCGATCTGTGCTATTATTAATATTAGAGTGGCCTCTAGAGTCCTGGATGAGATCAGGACTGGTACGCTCCGTAGGCAGAAAGACACTTTTCTCCCCAAAGCAGAGCATTAAATCAATGGAGACGCAGATCCCGATGCCCTCCCCAATGGACACCTGAGTACGGAGGCGAAGAGGGAGGAAAGAGCTCGAAGAGTCACAACGCTTTTCTCCATCAAAGTGTAATAAAGGTAACCAACAGCAGATATTCGGAACAACGATTGTGGGAATGGGACACTGTTGGAGACCTTTTGTCTTACCAAGCCTCCTGCTTGGGTGCTCTCTGTCTCCCATGGGTTTTTAAATTCCTTCTGTTTGGGTTGAAAGTCTCTCCTTCAGCAAAGAAATGACTGACTTGAAACACTGCAACGCTCCTTTTAGCGCGTCTTTGCTGTGTTACTCAGAAATAGGTCTCTCTGATGCTACTCCCCGGCCATGTCCTATAGGCAAAGGCACCCGTGATGGGGCAGAAACCCCTTTTTGTGCCTTCTGGCCCCAAGGTACCATCCTTGGGGCAGGTATCTCCACATGCTTGCGACAAACACCCCGGCAAGCCTTTCTAGAAACCCTCTGCCCAGCCCTTCAAAAGCCCTGGGTCAAGCCAGGGGCGTTGCATGATGCTAGCGTTACACAATGAGCTGATAAATTTCTTCTTGGCTTGTAATTAAAACGAATTGTGTAATTTATCGGTCTGGCATTGCCATTCATGAAATGGATGTTGCCCCGATAAGATTATTCTCGAGCATGTCGCCATGATCGGAAATATCTGGCATTGCTGAAAAGGGTGCAGGCAGCAGCTGAGTCCCTGAACACGCTGCCTGCTTTCGGTGTAGGAATTATTTGAAAAGGTTGGTTCCATGAGTCTGGCATTTGCCTTAAGCCCCCATTGCAAACCCCATTTTCAAGGCACGTTAAGGTGGACAGCCACAAAATCTAGAGGTGCCCAGGACTGCTGGCTGGGTGCTGCTGATCTTTAACAAGCTCAGAACAATTAAAACACGAGGAACTGAATACAGCGCGATGTTGAGAGCCAAAAATCACTTCGAGTCCTTTTTCACGGAGAGTATTTATCATATTTCTTCTGATGCCAGAACAAAACACAATTAAACAGAAGTGATCAAACCTGGGTACGGTTTGCCCTGACACCGTTCTAGTTCATAATAGCAATTAAGCAATACAAAAGAAGTGTTTAGGTTGTGTACCTGATTCATTAACCCTGCCCTGTCTGCCTGCCTTTCCAAAAATCCGACGTGTTTTGGTAACAGCAAATGTGCCAGATGTTTTTCGGGTTGTGGGAACCGCTCAGGACTTGCAATGCCTTAACGAAGGCTCAGGCACCTGCATTCGAAGCAGGAGCTCACAAGAGGCCGGAGAGGCACTTTGGTGCCCGTCAGCTTTTTAGTTTTCCAGCCGCTTCCCAAAGAATGCCGGGTCTCGTGCGGGTCTGTGCATCTGTCTGAATAACACCCAGATTTGTTGGCCGAGCTAATCTGGGAGCAGGGAAAAGCGCCCCAAAAAGGATGTTCCTACAAGTTTGGAAAAAGTCCCCAGGGTCTGCCAGCTCCCCGCAAGGCGGCAGCCACCCCAGGCCACTGTGCATCACCGAAGGCAGCACCCATGTGAGCCCTTCTCCTCCATGTGGCAGCACCAAAGCCACTCACAACCTGGAAAAAAACCACCGGCGCTGCTGCTCCGGCATTCCTCATGGGCTGAAGGTTAACCACATAATTATGTACCTTGCTAATCCTGGATCACTACCTAGGGCAGGTCTTCCCCCTTCCAAAAATAAGAATCCCAACTGCTTTTGGTCCTTCTCACAGCAGCGGGAAACTCTTGATGGACAAAAAAGTTCTATGGGGACTGTCTGTTCTCTCTCTTCACCACTCCACCACATTTCAGCTGGTTTTAAGAGAAATGAGCCAGCAGTGGCACCAGTCAAATTGCTGCTGAGGAGGAGTTGTCTACGGTGCCGAAGGCGTTATTGGTACTCGTAGGCACATCTCTGGGTTTATGGGCATTTGCAGGACTAGGGCACCTCAAGACCTTTTAAAAGGTTGGTGTGATTTACGTATACGACATTATTCCTCCCTCTAAATGCAAAGCGCTCCCCAGCTGCGATCAACGCCAAAAGCAAACTGGCAAAGCCGTGGAAACCAGGGCCACCCACACTACTCCCCCATTGGAGCTAAACACGGGTAGAGCTGGCAATTAAATATTTCTGTGGCACAGGAAAGACGACCGATAACGAGAGGCGATACCCGGTGCGGATGAGGTGAGTCACGCAAGCAACCCAAAGAGTGGGGAGGCAAAAAAAAAAAAGCCATTGACAAATTAAATGAACAGGCAGACCTCTGCAAAGGGGAGGTGCTTTGTGTCCAGATGGGGTGCGCAGGGAGGGTATAAAAGCGCTCCTGTCCCGGGAAGCTTCATTCCCTCCTCGCCCCTTCGCTGCACGAGCATCTGGGGTAAGAGCGGCAATGCTGCAGGGCTTTGGGGCTCAGCACAGCATTCGAAACCCTCTGGGAGGCAGACGGGTTTGGAGCGGGCTGAGCTCTGCACCCTGTGCTGGGTCGGGGCTTGCTCTGCGGGTGCTTGTGCGCAGGGAGGTGGGGTGAGGAGGGAGCGCAGGGGATGCCAAAAGAGAGCAGAGAGATTTGGGCTTGGAGGGAGGCTCTGGGGTGTTGCTCTGCTCCCTCCGGGAGCAAGACGACTCCGCTTTGGAAAGCCAGCCATGCTCAGCCTGCCTGGCCGCTCTGGATGCTCCCGGCGTCTTTGGCTACGGCTTTGGTGGGACAATCCCGCGGGTGCTATAAGAAGCTGGTGCAAGGTTTAAAGAAGATTGTGGGATCTGGCTAGGGCTGGATAAATGTACATCCAGATTTCTCTTCCCTGGAAGAGCAGAAGCAGGAAAGGAAAGCCCCTGACAGCTCCCCTCTGCCCACAGGTCACCCCGA